>NW_019060770.1:21953-45851 GCF_000696155.1 Zootermopsis nevadensis | reverse complement strand
TGTGTGAATGGAGTAATTGTTGGGATGCCACGGAGAAACCGGGGAAGCCCCCGGAGGAAAACTCCGTGTTGCCTAGACCACGGCCTTGCCCAACACAAGTTATAAATCCGGGCACCGCCGGGAATCGAACCCGAGACCCCAGGATTACAAGGCCAGCGTTAGAAAACTGCTAATGATACCCTTTCTTAGGGTTTCTGTCTCGGAATCAAAGTTTTCTCTTGAGCTCAGCCGCAAGTGGCTGTAATGTCGTATGGTGTGCTCACTATTTAATTACGTGGTCAGACAGTCATGGGAAGATCTCAATAAAACAACAGATGTGACATCCGAGGTCCTGGTTTCGTGACAACCGAAACAAATTTCCTTTCTCAAAGTTCACTTCTTTCCCGCTGCTGCCGACAAGACAGAATTTTTTAACAGCGCAAGTCACTGCTCCTTTGTTTTCGTCTCACCTCATATCTTTCCCCATTCTATATAGCTCGTACGTCATTTGTCTTTTTTGTACATCTTGCATTTATTTCATTTTTCTTTGACCATGATTTCTTTTAATCACATTCATCTGTTCTTTTCTTTTTTTTAAAAGTGAATGTTTTATTCTTCAACTCTTTTTGTTTCTTTTCTCTCTCTCTCTCTCCTGCTGTTGTTGTTCTTTATCGAGAATCTTTTTTAATGTATTCCTTTTTTCTCTCTCTCTCCACCCGCACTAAACAACAATGGCACCCCCCCCCCTAACACGCACACTGTGCCCATTCAGATCCCATAGAAATCTTTCCAGCAGATGGGCGGCCGAAGGCAATATCAAAAGGGTCATGTCTGGACTATAATTATACCAAGCTTTTTTTCCCTTGTATTTTATTTCTTAAGGGGTGTGGAAACATGTGGTTACTTTGAGGTGTTTTACGATGTAAGGGGCGAGTTCCGTATAAGCTTCATTCTCTTTTCCTTCTTAGCAATTCAATGCCTGTACCGGCCTCAAAATTCTCTTAAACATCTCTAGTTAGTTTTTATCTTAAACTTCGCAAAGTCTAACACAAAAGACAAGAGTTTCACAGGTTTTCTCACAAGCGACCTTTCGTACATAAAAATGGTGTTTTGATATAAAACATAGGGCTTATTAAATTATATATTTTTATTAAAATTCTGCGAGTGGCCTTCCTGTACATTTAGGAAATTTGAAACCGCAGAAAGAAAACATAAGGACCAATGACATAAGGCGGAAGTGTGTTTGGCCAGTGATAAATTAACAAATATCAAATATCTGAAGAAACCACCGGAAGGCTACACTACAGAAAACGTATGCAGGTTTAAAATCGCCAAGAAAGTACTTTGCAAACACGTTAGTTCCATCGGAAAATATATTTCCATTCTTGCCTGCTCTTATCAGAATTAGACTTACAGACATTTATGGAGTTAAAAATAATTAAAAGGAGGCTGTTGGCTTAGGGGGTTGGGGGGAGATTTCTGATTCTTCTTAGTTAAGACAAGTAGTTGTTCATTTCCAGTTTAAAATGTCGCGTCCCGAGGTCTGCCACTAATTAGTTCGCCAGAAAGCCGCCACCGACTCATAATCATCACGGTAGTCGTCGTCATGATGGCGACAAATTTGTACGTCAAACACAATTTTTTTATGATTATGAACAATTAAACGGAGATTAATTAATTGCTATTTTTACGGTATAATAAAGTGGAATAAAATAAAATGGCTTACATGGTTTAAACTGCTGGGAATCAAACCACGCTCTTAAATCCCAAAAACAGTGATAATACACTACAATAACACAATACATAAAACAAAGTAACGACTTAATAAAGCTGTCCGGCGCGAGAGATGAGTTCGGTGAATCCGCGTTAAACAAACTCGGTAATGTATGGGAACAACGAGCATAAGGGAAAGCGGTCGTGTAAAGTCAAAATATATAAGAAATAAAGTCATAAATATACTTTAATGATATTTATAAAAAAAAAACACGTAACATAACAAGGTTTTATTGAAAAGTTAAGCTTTAACGGAAAGTTAGACTTTAAAATACAATAATAAAATGTCAATTCAGAAGTTTCTGCGTTGATTCCATCGCGCAAATTATCTAGAATCTTTATTTTATCGTCAAATGTCATAACCTTGCAACTTTTCTTAGACAACGCGGCAGCCGCTTAGGCCAAACTGTGGCCACCGGTTACATGCAGTTCGTGAGACAAAGAGGGGGTGAAATCGTTAGGGGATGACAACTGAGCTGAATATTTACATATCAACTTGGTTACACAAATACGTACGTGAAAGCCGAAACGTCTTTAGCGTCTTTGGCAACTTTTCACATTCGGAAAATAATTGTTTGCATTTATTTTCAACCGTATAATCGAATCCGATTTGGCAAATCCTCAACTTTTCAGAATTGCTTGCTACCTCCATCATCAGAGCATATGAATGACTTATCGCCCAGATAATGGAGGCAGCAAGAACCTCTGAAACGTCTGTAAACTTCTAGGAGACTTTTAGGCTCAGCAACTCAGAAGACAGCGCTCCTCATTGAGAATTAGATCCTTTTAATAATTTATATCGTGTATAATTTCATAAGTTGTACAAAAGAAAAGAAGAATTTTCTTCTTTCAGTATTTATTACTGGTACATATTACCTGAGCACATAAAGTGTTTTGTGAAAAATGTCGTTTAATAACTTAATTTTTATTTGCGTAATATAGTTTTAGTAATACATAAAACACGTTACACTTCACAAACCGAAAGAATTTCACTCATTGGCTTCAGAGTCGCCAAATTTATTACTTTGTTTCGCTCTAATCGAGAAACAAGACCTGGTTATAGTCATTATTTACATTTACGGAACTGATTTGTAAGTTAATTAACGAGTGTATCAACTGGAGAGATTTTTATATTTTAAATACCTGAAGAATATAACGAGTAGAAAGACACGTCTGTGAGGCGTGTGACTCTCATTTGTAAGACACCGATTCCAATACCAGTTAGGAACCAAACATCTAGTCTGTCTTACAAAATATCTCGAGTATATTTTTAAATTGGTCAAGATAGCATAACCCCCTGCCCTCATAATTAACATACTCTAACCACTCCTCTAGATCTCATTAGACACTACATAATCTCATCAGTTGATTCGATGTCTTGAAATAACCGTACAGTAAATAGATAACGTGATGAATTTGAGGGACACGATAAAAAGTCATTACATATCAAATATTTTCCCAAATAAATTAAAAAAATTACGATAAATATCATGAAGAATCAGACCTTAGCTCCCCTAGCATACAAACTATTCTAAATCATGAAGAATAGTTGCACTTCTTCGATGGAGGATCAAATCACCGCAAGGCTTTAAATATCTCAGCATAACAGGAAGACGGGAATAGACGCTTGTACCAATAACGAGATTTGGCCTTGCAAACAAATAAAACGTGTCTTACGCTGCGTGGCCACAGGGGTCGAATTTTTGTTGACATTACTCAACTGTCTATCAATGACTTTTTTTTGCAACCGAGATAACTTGTTAAGAAACAACGAATACATATATTCAGAGCAACTACTGAATACAATAATATAATAGCCATTTCCTGTCAACTGAATCCAACAATTTATTAATTTTCAAACGGCAGAAGTTACAAGTTATATTTTTTATCTAAAAGTGATCACGCAAAAAGTTAATTTCACCCTGAAATCTAAGGATATTTTAAACATCTTTATTTTTTTTTCGTTTCTTGAACGTAGAATAGCATTTAAATGATCGTGACCGCTTTTAACATTCCATAGAATTAAGAGGTCCCAAGGATGTAATTTTGTGGAAGTCTCATGTGGCAGATCCGGTGTTATAAAAGGGATTTTGGGGTTAGAAGAAAGGGATTGGGGGTTGGATCTTAAAGGTGTGGGGAAGGCAGGTAATGGGATCATCTTACAACCGCTACTTTATTTGCACATCGATTGCTCAAAAACAACAATTTGGCTTCCAAGCTTTCTTTCTTCTCTCATTACAACCATTAACATATTTCATTCTTCTACACATAGAATCTCATACCAACATAGGAGCTACTATAACAATTTTAGGCTGGCCTACTGTCATCAGCTGACATTCTACATGTCTAAGCCTGTGTCAAGACCATGATCCAGCCAAGTCAGTGACCTTACGTAACATTTCGTAACAAAATTGTTTTTTTATGGTGAGGAATTGTTAGTTGGAGGATTGCCCCTTGTCTGCTGTCCGCGACTACTTATTCAGTATATTAATTTGCATCTACGGACCATATTTGGAGGCTTTGTCTGTTCTCGACTAAAGGACCCTCCATGCCGTGACGGAATTATTAACTAAACACGTAATAAATATATGATAATAGAAAAAGAAATATCAGTATTTCTGATAACAATATCTGCCACTGGATACGATCCTGAACCAATTAAACGAACATCCCACCCTCATAACCCATTTTAAAATCATGCACCTTAATGATGTTAACCTTCCATCTCTTTCCTGATCTTTCATGTGGTCGTCTTCCTACAGATTTCTGAGCCAAAACTGTGTACGTCTTCCCACACAAACAATCGATCATCGTCCTGACAATTCTAACCGACGTTACAATCTAATGGGACCACTCTGTCTATTCTACCCTCAAAAATATTCCGTACATTAGGTCAATGGAGGAAAAACCTGTTTAATGCAAGTAATCAGTACATTTCCAGGCATTTGAAAACCTTTCAGATCTTGCCAAAAAATACATTTATTCTGAAGGGAGTTTTATTTCAGGAAGCTCAAATGAAGATGAACCAATTTCTTAGCTGTCAGAAAGTATACGGTTTACAAATCCAACCACGACTTGGTGCTCCAGCCGGCATCTGTAGTCTACACTTGGCTTTCAAATTCAAGGTAGGATACACGTGGGTTACTTGACTGAGAGATAAATAATAATAACGAAAAGGAACAGAGAAGCGGAGAGCATGGGAGACGGACGGAGATGAAAGTAGTATAAAAAGTTGATGCTGAAGCAGATGTTCTCCTCAAGGATCATGGCTGCCGTAATCGTTAATGAAAATCTGGCCCCGAATCGAAACTAACCTCCTCCCCCCGCCTCCTACACACCTACATAATTTTTTTGTAGCCAGAGAATCCTTTATCCCGTCATTACTACCAGCAACCCTTTCGTTATTACTTTCTCAAGGGTAGATATAGGTCACATATACAGACAACATTTGGGGAACGAAGTTTTCGTTGGTCTAAGCGACTATGAAATAAATGAATCAGTTGCGGTCTTCGGAGTACTGATTAAACTTACCGTCACACTAAGGAAAAGGAAAGTCGGATACCATATGCATGGCAGTTCTCGTTTGATTCGTTCTGCATAAATGACGTTCATGGTGAAGACGGTCATCTTTAGATTAGCATTATCGTAAAGGAACGTGTTTAGAAAATGTACGTAGGCCTTGGAGCCTATCTATCCAGTCTTGCATGTCAAGGAAATGTATCTCGTACAGCTTAACAAATGTTAAAATAAAAAAAGAAAGATAAGTAAATATACTGGCAACATAACAGCACGCAGGAAATGACCATGTGTCATAACACCTCAGCCACACATGTCCATGGACCAGGGCTGCAATAAAAAAGTACTGAGTCGTGGACCAGGGCTGCAATAAAAAAGTACTGCACACACACACAATGCACACACAATTTCCGCAGTTAAAAAACTTCCTAAAAATCGTAAAAGTCTTTAAAAATAGTGCCATGTTATCGTTACATTTGTTCGAAAAAATAAATAACACGGTCTTCTGATCAAATGAGAGAAACAGACTGCATCCCATGTTGATAGTTCTAAGCACGGGTTTGGAACCATAAGTCAAGGTCTTTTTTAGGGTTCGAAAGGAATTTATTCGTTCCAGTCCCCTCATTTAACCGAAGTTATCAATATCCTTGTGGCACATATCTTCCGTCTTAACTAGTGAGAAGTTTCCTGCTTTTATAGAGCTCAATAATTCATCACCACTTTCCTAAAACCCCGCCAATGGATCCTACCCTAAACCCCTTTAATTCAATACGTAATCCGGTACTCTATTTACAAACCGTGCAAAATTATCCACACACTGCTTTGCCGATTTTTAAGATTTAGAATCGGATGATATGTTAGAAAGAGATCGGCAGTGCATGTAGCATGAGGATGCTAAGAAATGCGTGCACAATCTTTGATTGAAACCCTGACGGAAATAGACGACTCGGAAGATCTAGACATAGTTGGGAGGATAATATTAAAATGAATCTTAAGGAAATAGATGGGCTGAACATCTAGCTCAAGTTAGGGACTGCTGACTATCTCTAATTTAGAGTCGGGGACATTTTTGAGTAGAGTGACTATTAGCTTCTCAGTGACTTTAAAATATGAAGTTATTGGTGACATATTTTACACTATGTTCTAAATGAAAACAATATTCAGGTTAGTTAAAAATGTTAACCTGATACAGTCCCATATCAGTATCTGTAAAATAAACATATGAACGATAGTAGTAATAATACATCAATCAATTCTCTATGTGCCATTAAGACCATAAAAATAAGGATAAGAACAATATTAGCTGTAATAATATCTTAATCAAAATATCTCTGAGACTATTATTGTCAGAACTATTACGCCATGCATTTATATTTACGTGGTCAGAATCTCCGTCGTGATAATAATATTATTACCAACAGAACATGATATTCACTAAATAATTCCCGTATAGATATCACTTATTTTGCTTCAGAGAATTAATGTTCGATACGTTTCGCGGTCAGAACACTAGCCTTGTAAGCCTGGGGTCCCGGGTTCAATTCCCGGTGGTGCTCAAATTTATAACTTGTGTTGGGTAAGGCCGTGGTCTAGGCATCACGGAGTTTTCTTCCGGGGGCTTCCCCGGTTTCTCCGTGGCATCCCAACAATTACTGGCGTCCCAACAATTACTCCATTCACACACACAAGAAGGCAATGGCAAGCCACTTCTGGATCATCTGCCAAGAACTTATATGAACAGGTCCCAGTCCGAGAAAAGGATGGAAGGATCTTGTTCATATGGACCTGTCGTCAGACAGAACACTAAATAATAATAAGATGAGGTGGTCTAGGCAACACGGAGTTTTCGTCCGTGGCATCCCAACAATTACTCCATTCACACTCACACAGAAGAAGGCAATGGCAAACCCCTTCTGGATCATCTGCCAAGAACGTATATGAACAGGTCCCAGTCCGAGAAAAGGATGGAAGGATCCTGTTCATATGGACCTGTCGTCAGACAGAACACTACAAATAAAAAATAAACGTTTCGCGTAAGGGATCAGAAATGTCTCCCCTGAAGTAGGCGATTATAGAGCAATACGTAGTTGAACCTTCTATATATCCCGACAGAAGCCAATAGTCACAAACGATTGTTCTTGAATCTCTGGCTAATAAATAGAACTGTACTAACGCATGTTCAACTGGTATTTATATTTATCACCACATAACCATTCGCCTTGGTTAGAGTACAGGTTTAATACTCTGCGAAGTACATAACGCAAGTTTTTATGTAATAAATGCGGTGTTTTATTTGCATCAGCTGTTTTACTAAAATTATTACATAATATTATTCATAAAGCAAGGCCTAATATCTTTTTTACAATTTGACTTTAAAATTTTAAGTTACCTGTAGTTGGATATAAGTTAATTTATATAACTTAAACATTAAGGTGACAACTATTGAATCAGTCCTTACCAAAATAGAAAAAAAGTACTTATTTATAATTATAATTATTTATACTTCTCATAATATCTACAAACGAAGAGTTTAATATCATTGATTTCTTTGTCATAACAACGTGACCTGGATGAATGGTAAACCCTGTTCACTTGCCTAAGCCCTGAGCATTAAAACATTTTTTCACATTTAATTCAATAATAAGTCCGCAATGTATGTTGGACACTTTTAAAATTTCGTATAAACAAAAGGCACAAAATTCTTTTATCGTGTGATCCTGAAACATACTTTGCTGCCTAATAATCAAACAAGTGAAAAAAAACTAAGGACTTCTTTTATTACGCACCTGACTGTTGCCGTCCGCGAAAATGCAGTCTCACGATAAAAAGGACACATACATACCTTTGGTAAGGGCTGATTTAGGAATTGTCGGGGTAAATTCAGCAACTACCCCCATGCTCTCCGTCCCCGTTAGGATGAAAGTAAACAATGAAAATGACTTACGGTCCCTACCTTGGACGTGTGAGTCCTCAGGCTCGACTCCGTTGCAAATCCTTTTCCGCAGATGTTACAGTGGAAAGGTCTGTTCTTCGCGCGCTCTACCTGCGCGTCGTGATTGCGCAGATGCTGTTGCAGATTGCTAAGTTGGATGAAGGCGCGACCACACTCTGGCAAATGACATTTGTACGGCCTCTCGCCTGCAACGACAAATGACAAAGTTATTAGAACATACACAATGGTCGGTTTCATAGGCCGTAGTCTTATGAAATAGAATTTGAGACTTTCGCGGCGAGTACAATCAATAAAATCTTCTCGGGCAATCAGCCGTGGTTTACTACGTTAACCAGTTAACGCGGCTGATTGCCCGAGAAGATTTTATTCTTAGTGTTATGAACTTCACAACCTTCTCAATGCTACCAACGATGTATATTGCTTCGAAACCAGCCATTAACCTATTTTATAACTTCAAAGTGAGATAATATTAAACCTAATTAAAAGAAACATACACTGAAATCTCTTGTCTCTTAGGTTAATTACTTATACGTCACCATAAAGACATAAAATAATTTTCTCAGCATGGGAGTAGGAGAAGAACGTTGTTTTCTGTAACGCAACTTTTAAAAAGTAGAATTGTCCTACTCTAAAACGGAGGACAAAGTTTAAATAAAGCGGTATGATGAATACATCAATCTCATTTTTCAAATATAGATTATGTATCAGATATTGATTCCTGGAGACTGCAAACAAAGAAATAGCAATAACCGCGCAGCGCGGTGTGGGGAGGGAAGTAGACGTAATAACCCCCTGATGTATATTTCTTTATTAAAATCTCACGATTTAATTGAATATCTTTTATATTGAATAATATAACATCTGTTGATGAAATTTAAAAGAACGGGACGAGAGAAAAAAATAATAAACACTCGCAGATTTAAAAATTAAATTCCGATTATATTTCTAATCGATATATGTGTGTAAATAGAAAGTTGGAAATGACGTAACGTCAATAAATAATTATAGTGCACACGAAATGACAAAGTCCATGTATTATTGGGACGTAATGCAAAAATGTTACATACCACTCACCACTTTGGTGGTGTATTTTACGGTTCCGAGGGACTGCATCTTAAAATTTTAAATAAATACCACAATTAGATTTAAGGTTTCCACGGCAGTGACAATAATGACGATGGTTTATTTCTGTGATTTGTCGCCATGTTCACTGGTGGGTAGATTCCAACGTTTCAGAGAAACATACTGTCTCCATCTTCAGAGCTGAAGATGGGGAGAGTATTTTGGCATACATCGACCAGTCAACATAGCACTAGAACCCAGAATAACATAATAAATATCATATAACGTCTGTGCTCTAATTAATAAAATATTTTTTGATAGAAATTTTCCCTAAAACGAAACGCCTAACTTATCTAGAACTTTATTTTCAAATTTATCATATAATATTTTATTTACCCGCAATCCACGTACTTTGAGAAAGGGAAAATAAGTATCGTTACACGACGTGTATTTAAAAAGAAGATGAGCATTTAATGTCAGAACCAAAAATGCAGAAGTCTGCTTTGCCTACAGCAGGACGCTGTCATGTAAGCACCCCGACCCTTGGCGAATCCAGCAAAACAATTACCGATGCAAATAAGATGGACAAAACAAAAGAACTAAAAAACACACCCTTTGGCCACAAAACAAAAAGATTTTTAGAAAAAGCACCATGAAGAATACAATATAATAATTCATTACATTGTCCATTAAACAATGCACTGGCGTCCATCTGTATGTCCGTTCAGCCTGTCCGAACACTTCATGTTCTCTGTCCTTGTTGTGTTCGCTGAAATTTTTCAGCTTTATGAAGGGCTGTGGGTGGGGAATAGAAAGGGTGTTCATTATTTAAAATGGCAGTTGCAGCTGTGTTTAGTTCATTCTTTAGTCGCCAAGCCACGCACCCCATGGTGACGTCACACTTATTAATATCGTGTGTGTCCACACAAGATAATGTGTGAGAGAAGCACTTGATAGTGTTAGAACGACATATGGAACTGATGGTCTCTTCTGTCAAAGCATGGTAACTATGTGTACCACTCACTTCAATAAACACCTTATCATTTACCCACGGATCGTATTTAAGAGTTTCTCATGATTATTAAAATAAACAGATTATTTTCCTAAACAGCATTTTACCAAGTGATCTTCGTAATGGAGACGCTTTGCAATTTCTTTGGTCGTAAAAACTATTTTTTAATGATATTCAGACGAGCATCATAATGGAAAGTGTTAATATAAAGAGTAGAAATAAACTCAAATTCGAAGCGAAGATGTTTCCTAGACAATCAACATCTTCATGTTAAATCTCAGATAATTTTTAAGAAAACTGATAACTGATTAATTTGAACATTACGTAGATTCGTCTATAATAACACATGTAACAAGTATCTAATATAAAATTGTTAAATGTGTTTATTTATTCTGTATAATGTTCATATTTGGTGATCATTTGAATCTGAACAGCTCAACCAATATAGCCACCGGACACGTGAGCTTCATTCTTAGCGGGTGCATCATGGAGTTCAAATCTGCTCTGGGGCCCACTAGCGTGCTATCGAATGAGCAGACATACACGAGGATCTGTCCTTTGGGAGAAATCTGAGGGTTTCGGTAAACAATTCGCTTCTCTAGAATGCACAGATTAAGAATGCATGAAGAATTACATCATTTTCACCATACATTATCACGGGTAACGTCAAGCGAAGGGAAATCTTCTTATTTTTATTTATATTCTTTACACTGGAATAGTTATAACTCGGAAAATTCTGAAATCATTGTAAAATCATTCGTCTGGAATTTTATATAACAAATAAACATAGGTCTTATGTTACATAATAAATTCCTACTTCGGTAATGGACGTATTATCTGCATAGTTGCATAACTCGGGAAAAAAATTACGATTTCTGAACAATTACATAACTTGCGCACTTAATAAAAAATACAGCACGAGTAGGGACAAAAAAATATCAGTTTATCTCCTGTAAACAAGCTCGAAAAATATATTCTGTACCGGAATACACAAAATATCTTCATGTTCTTTGCAGCGTGCATTTAGAGGTATTAAATCAGCCTTGTCCGACAGTTCCCACTTTGGTCACCAGATCGCATAACCCCAACAAGTTTTATAATTGCTCGTAGAATATTCAAGACTGCGATTCTGAAGTCGTCCAGAATGGCACAACCTCCATATTAAATTTCATCCAAATACATCCAATATTTCTCGAGTTGAGGATACAACGCGTTTTTGCTATGCACTTCGTGCAAAGAACGCATAATGCTAACCGAGGAATTTTTAGAGTTTGTGATTAAAAAATATTATTTAAACCATACAGAAAGCTGTATTTATTCCGCTTTCTATGAAGTCGGCTGCAGATAAGTAACATGAATAAAAGAGCAGCTTGGCTCGTTAATCAAGCAATCATACACATTTCTTGAAGTTATTTTATATATCGACCTTGATTCATTATTACTTGCTGTGAAAGGTGAGCAGCTTTTTTATCCTCACCGTCCTCCAAAGCGTTGCATTGATAAAGTGCAATAAGTTCCCGCCATTCCTGACCTTCCCAGCTTAAAGCTTCTCATCATACGTACACACGACCTATCGATCGTAAAACACTGGAACTTCCGATCTGAATTTCTTTGGTGAGAAGGCGGATGTCAGAACGCGTGATCTTTTAGGTGGATACTAACTTTTCGGACAGAAAATACCACCGCCATCTTCAGGGTGAAGTAACGTGAGATATCAAAGACATGATTCCGGTTTAATAACAATGGGAAGTCCGTGATGACCTAAGTAGGTCTCTCAGATTGGCAAGGGAAAAAACGTTTTTCTGGAAGAAAAAAAAATTGGCTTCTGAACACGGGATTAGAAACAAAACGATAAGTAATTGAACCAGAAGGTGGGGGGGATAAGGTACACAGACTTATGTACGTGAGCCTAATTGTGTGCTACCACATGCCAATATAGCTAATAAAAGGTACATTTTCCTTACGATAACGCAATTTTTCATCATCAATATAAATGAAGAAAAAATGAGATGGTTAAACCTACACAAAAGTTGAAATATTCCAACACGAAACAAATCTCATTTCGAAGTTTGAAAAGAAACGGAGTTTCTGACATAAAACGCAATAAAATGGTCTCCACGTCAAAAGGTTGATAGGCCGCAATAGGGTGGTGGGCTCTTCAAGAGAGTTAGGGGTTGAGGGGTTTGTCTACCCCCTTTTAAAAGAGAATTTAAAAAAAAACGAGACAACACATATAATTTGTTATTAACATGGAAATGTCATCGAAAACAGACGACATTCGTGATCAGAAAAGAATGGTTACTTAATGTGACGTCATTAATATGCATCTCAGGATCACCAGGCTAAGCGACGAGGTGATGCCAACGATACGCAACTCCAGGATCACCGCGCGATGACATAAGATGACGTCACTGTTACGTAACCTAGTATCACCACGAGAAGTAACAAAGACCAAGATGTCTTCTCTTTTGTGCCCTTCTCCACTTGCTTTCTCAAATCTCCTTTTATTTATTTTTTCTGATTCTTCGTTTGTTTTATTGTTTCGCCCCTCAATGATGTCGTAGTGTTGCCAAGAACTACAACAGACTCGAGAAGAATATGTTAAGGGCTATAGTTAACTTCGCTTATTACCGGTAGACATTCATTTTCCGAAAAAAGAAACCCTGAAACAGACTAAATCGAATACATTTTATTATCATGCAGTCTCCTAATATTAAATACAACGCCAGTGCCTAAATACCATAAGATCGGTTCCTGGCGAGGCTAGCATATCCAATCAGTTCGATAACTTGAATGCCAATAGCAGTGAAGGAACATGTTTTGACTAAACATTGCGTAAGCCTTTGTAAAATGCATTACCTAACTCCCAGAATAAGACGAAGTAGCATGCTGTTGTTTGAAAATGCAAGTTAATAAAAGACGTTCTTAAAGCGAAAAAGAGAAACGTTTTTGACATAAAAACCGACAATTTGGTAGCGAGAGAGAGAGAGAGAGAGAGAGTCAAGGTGTCCTGGGATGACCGTACTGAGGTCAACTATATAGAGCTTAATCCACCCACAATGACCCCCCTCTCCCCAATATCATTATAAAAATACCTGTGTACCCTATAATCAACTGTTACAAAGCACAAGGCACCATATGATTATCGGACGAGAATCTTTCAGCATTCCGTCACATACACACAGACTCGCAGACCTTCCTATCAGTCGGCTTAGTTCAGTATCGTCTCACACGTGTAAACAAGTGTTGGTCATATTCCATTTGCATGGAGGTTTTATTATGATGTTGTACTCTTAATCCAACAAACTAATTAACCAACTGACTTACTAATTAACTAAAAGGTTAACTAAATTACTAAGAGGCTGGCTAGTTAAATAAGTGGTCCGCGTATTAACTGAACTAAATAACCAACTTGGCAACCAATTAAATAACTAACTAATTAATTTAATGACTAACGTTTTCTTCATCTGCTATGGATTATTTCCTCTGATCTGTCCTGACTCTGAATTAGTTCTGAACGTCTTACGTATTTGATAGAACTCCTTACATGGGGGATCGGCTCACCGTTGTCCTTTAAATGACTGGACAAGTGAGGTTACGTACAGTACAATTATAACTCTTCCGTTAAAATCTGATTTTTCTGAACAGAGCCAATGACGTCAGAATTGGTTAGTGTTAGTGATTTTTGTGTGGGCAAAATTCTTAGTGCCAGTATGGTTGGGTGATAACATTCATATGAAGGATTCCCTATAAATTCCTCAACGCAATAGCACGGATGTTGTTGAAGCCCCACCAAATAACTTTCGGTCGCAGATACGCATGAATTTCATCAAGAAAAGTGTCCGTTATTTCTGCAAGTTTTTAACAAAAAATTAAAACGTGTCAATACGTTTTAGTAGAACATTCCAATATAAGACAGTAAACAAATATATTCGGCAATGAGACGGTGAAGGTAACAGGCGCATATTTGCAACTCTGAGTGGTGAACGATAGGATGATTAATGAATTGTAAAGAATGTAAAAGAAAGAATTCGTGACCTAATTTAATGTACTCTTTCGGTATTCGCCTCGAGGGACCGACGAATACAATATAAAATATCAGTCAGCATGATTGTTATCCGGGCCGAGTTTCAACCTAGGACCCCCCGAATACCAAGCAGGTGTGCTATACGCTAGCGACGTCTGTTGGGAGATTGAACAATATACGAAAGGATCACGCTATGATCATTATGCATACTTCCATGACCGTGACACTGTTCGATTCACCACGTGGTCAACATTTCCTGGACCCCTAGCGGCTCAGCCTGGTTAAGGCCAGTTTGCATCAACATACACCGCAGAAGGCAATTTATGGAGCTGATATAAAAAGTCCAAAGGGATAGGAGACGCATAAAACTTACTGCAGCTCAGTAGCACCCTTCAAACCCTCATGGTTTTATCGCGCTCCGGAGCCGGACACAAAGAGAGAGAGAGAGAGAGAGAGAGAGAGAGAGAGAGAGAGAGGACTCTCGAAGTCATTAGCATATGAGCGCCAGTCATTTTTATTCTTGCTGTCTGCGTTTTTAAATTTATCTTTCTTTCTCGAGAGAGAGAGAGAGACACACAAAATGATTGGTCATTTACATACTGACTTGTGGAGCAGAAAACGTGGAAGAAATAAGAGTTGTCGAAAGAAATCGAGAAGGTACTGGACCGTTCTTTGTGGAGAATGAATGTAATGGTGTCCTGATAACACCATTCCCTTCCACACTACCATTTATCTGAGATTTAAGAACCTGATGATGGCAGTGAAGATGCGATTGTGGTCTTGTGGTGAAAACCATGATATTATTCTGTGTTGTAACGCCGAGTTAACTCGCAGATAGACGTCGACGTTTCGGAGGAACTCATTGTCTCTATCTTCAGGTCAGAAGGTGAATACCACTGCCTCCATTTCCAGGCGTGAATCTTCTACCCTGAAAATTATTTCAACCGAGAAAACCACTATCTACAATTGCGATAATTTTTTTTTAATATTGTATGCTTTCCTGAAATAAATTTTGTATTTAGAGTACAAAGTCTTTCTATTGCGGTCCGATTTTAAAAATATGCATATTTTATTCTAGGGAAGTGTGGAGTCTCGACTACATAAGATGATCGTGGTGCATAAACCTTAACTCAGATAAGAACAGTCTCCTTTGGTATTAAAATATTAATTATTTATTTTATTTATCTTAATTATAAGAAATTTTAAATAAAAAATTGTATTGTGATCAGACGGATTAAAATAAATAATTGATATAATATTCACAATATGACGCAATTACACTATCTTATTAAAATATTGTTGGCGTGGTGGACATTATAGAACACAGGATAGTAAATCCCTTTCAATATGCAACCTGTATTAGTGTACATACACAACCATGCTTAGTATGCCTCACATTCTGTTTGTGTACTGCAGGCATATTCTTTCCACGTGAAAAAATCGTCTAAAATCTGGATTATTAACATCAAGGCAAAGTCCGACTGAAGTGGGCCATTGTTCTTAATGACTGGACGTGTAGTATCTTACAATTATTTATAAAAATCTAAAATGAATGACGCGTAAAAATTGTACTTCTAAAGAAATGACTTAACACAAGTGCGGTTTGTATTATGAAGTAAGTAGTACTTTGACCTATAATTTATATAATAAGGAAGAATTATTAGTTAAGAAAGAGCCATGCCCCAGAACTGGAAACAGGAAGAATGCATAAGGAAATGGGCGTGGAAAGAAAGCATAACAAAAAGGACTTGCACACAAGAGAATAACGAAACAGCGAGAAAAAATCAAGACTCGTATGAAAAATTAACACAATACCAGGGGACAGTTTTATAAAAATATTTCCCAGCATGCAGCTGTGTCTATCAACACCCGTTTCATAATTACAAACGGTCTATGCACACATAGAAAAATAATTCCCGCCCCAGTGCATGTTCCTCAAATACACTACTAATAACAAAAAGTTATAAAAGAATGAAAGAAAAAAAATCAGGGTCAGTTTTAATTAGCACCGTCATGTAACCCTAGAGGATGCATTTATAATTAGTTTAAACATGCAAAGTAGGCTTCAGGTAAGGACTTAGAGAAAAAGTGGCATATGACACAACAGCAAAGGACTGCTCGACTTTAACTCTGAGCTTGCGGAAATGGTGCTACTGGGGGCATGGACGTAGGTATGTCTGCGTCTGCCTGTGATGCGTTGTCCTGTGTGGGTACAGGCCGTGGGATGGACTGATCTCATCACGTGTAACGAAAGAGTTTTGTAAAATTCCAAGGTTCGGGGTTTCAGATTCAGTTCTGAACGAAACATGTAATGAAACATCAAAGATGACGAACTACGTAGACCTACAGTGAAGAAAACTAAATTCTGCAGTTGAGGATAAATTTTATAGAAAATCAAGTAAATATAAAAGAGCCTTACTAAATTCTGCAGTTGAGGATAAATTTTACATAAAAACAAGTAAATATAAAAGAGCCTTATAGAATTCCTAAGAATATCTGAAGTTTTAATTACTCTGCGCTAATTCGACCTCATTCCTAAAGCAAAGTTATCATACTGTATCCTATTATGTAATAAACCTATATGCATATATTATATTTAACTATATTCCTATAACCTATTATAATCTAATATAACGGATTACATAATGCAATAAATATGTTATAATGTATATATCTACATGGTATGACATGATATATATGTGACGTAATAATGTGATAAAAGGCCGGAGAAGGGAGAGGACAGTATAATGGAGAGCTCAAAAAATTTTACTATTCACCAAAATTTATATATTTAATATTATTAAAATGATCAAACCAAGGAGGATGAGATTAGAGGGAGACGTAGCACGCACGGAGTGTATAAGAAAAGTGCACACACAATTTTGAATATAAAGTCTGAAAGAAAGAAACCACTCGGAAATCATAAGAACAGATGAAAGGATAATATTAAAACATGTTAGGGAATTTGGGTGTGGCGGTGTGAACTGGTTTCATCTGGCCCAGGTTCGGTATTGATGGCGGATTTTTTGAAACCGATAATGAACATCCGGGAACCATAAAAGACGGGTAATCTGTTGATTATGTGTGCGACTGTCAACAGTTCAGGACGGAATTTTCCCCATGCATAATTCCGTGCTCTCCACGAGCTGTCGGCTCAGAGCGACACGTCGTCCTGGGACGTTCTTGTTCGCAAGTGTTCGTTGTACCGCGGGCGTAAAAACTGGTCAGATGGGTCCGCGAATTCTACAGGCGGTGAGGAAGAACGGGCCTCTTGCCTGTACCGAGAGGAGTAGGGGTCTGCATGGGGGATAACTGATGAACTGAGGAGAACACACGTGCATATCATCATACGTGCGTTTGACGGAAATGTGGGACCTACAGTGTGGACCAAAAATTGCAAACCCATGTTTAATATAACAGTCCAGATTTCTATGTGCGTTTTCTTGCGACAAGCTATGTCCTGCGGTTATTTGATGGTCGCTAGCTGTCACATCGTCTTGCATAATATGTAGAAGCAATTGAAAGGAACACTTATATCAAACTAGACCCTGTAAGTGCAATATAATTTGTCTCAGGTGCGACTCCTTATATGGGGGATCGGTATATTATAAAGCACGGGCATACGTTCATGTCCCACAAAAATCTGTCCAAGACGATCGCTTCTACTGATAACAAACATAGACGCTTTCCACCTCTTGTTTGGTACTTTCTACTGATAACAAACATAGACGCTTTCCTCCTCCTGTTTGGTATTTCTTCTCAAACAGAGGCCCCACTGGATATTCAGTAGTCCCTGGACTGCGGATCGTCCCACCATGCCCAGAGCGGAACTCGAAGCACCGATCCATGAGTTCGAACGGCTCAAGAACGCGTAGCCACTGCTCTCGAGTTCCAATGAATAATGGACAGAAGTAGAAACGACAAATTGCAATTCAGAACACTTTATAAAGTATAGCATTGTTGTATGTTCCAAAAATAATTAATTATCAGTGTGTGTGTGTGTCCAGCAACTTCTGTCTTCATTCTTAGTTTACTCACAGAAATTGTTAACATTCCATCATCTTTCTTCAATCATTGTGTAAATTCCTTGTCGTTATCCTCTTTTTGGTCTCCCCCTTACACTTCTTCCAATTTGTGTCGAAAAAATTTGTTAATTTTGTCATTGTTAGTATATTTTCGTTTAACATCAACAATTCGATTCAATACAGTCTATCGATATTGATATTCTGGTCTGTAACGCTGTGTAGACTTGTACGTACGAAAACGTTTTGGTAGTACACAGTCATTTTCTGCCCTTAAGATGGAAGCGGTGTGTTCCTACGAAACTTTTGTATCTACCCAAAATTCTACTCTGCGTTACAACCAAGAAGACCAAAATCGACAGCTTTACCGCCGTGAGAAACTACCATATCATATAATATAATGTAGGTTCAACACGTTTTATACTGGCAAATACATTTATTAGAATATATTTTTCCAGTCATAACTGATTTTCCCAGGACTTTAAACGAAGAAAGAGTTTTTGTATCCATAATACTACAAATTCTACATTTAGTGTGGTACTGTATCTAAGTAACCAACCAATCTACCAACGAATTGGTACTTACGTCAACTGTAAATAAGTACCAGGTCTTACGAATGACGTACTTTTACCTAAAGACAGCCAGACTTCAAAGCGTCGAACATAAATTTATGAAACGCAGGGACAATGTCCGAAGGAGTTTTTTCCACGTCAGTGACCAATCAGTTACCGTGAATAATAACGAACTACCTATCAAACTCCACGTTACAGAATTCTTTTAGAAAATCGACAGTTGTTTCCCGGAAAATGAATCAGCAAACATATTTAAAACAACGGTTCTTACTGTCACGACAAAAGCTAATCTTATGATCTAATCGTGAGGCAGTTTACTGAAGTTCATGTCGTCATAAAATATCGAAGATCAGTTTTAATATTATCCTTTCCATTCCATTCCATGCAAATTTTTGTGTTAAGTAAATGGATGACAGGATTTAAACCTGAACATTAAAAAAGTATGTTCAAGTGCCGCTGTGCAGTTCGACGGGAAATGAAGCTAATTTTCGTTGTCTGTTAAGATCGTCCCTTTTTTTTGTCGTTCCTTTTGTAAACTGAGTTTGGTTTCGTATTGTTTAAGCAGAGACATCTCATGTTCCCTCTCCCAGTTAGCGACATATGCAAATTATCAGTCGGCAAACCTAGCGACAGACCAAACAACACGCATGACCTCCTATTATAGATCAGTCGTTACTGGGTTCGTGAGAAAAGATTTGCCTTGTCATCGAAACTGGGGGAAGCCCACAGCTGCTTTAAGGACAAAGAGACGCCTTTAGGTCGTTTCTTTTTACACTGTCGTGTACAAAACAATTCTGATTTTAAGTGAGAAATACATTTTATATACCCACTAATTAATATTGCAATTGTGAATAAATTGAGTGTGTTTTTTTTTAAAAGAATTCTTAAATGTAGAACGTTAAGTTAATTTTCTGCATTGCAATAGAACTTTTAATTTTACAATGCTGAGCAGTGTTAAGTTATTGGCTACACGTATGCAGTTGAACAGGTAGAAACAAACCAAAACATCCAGCAACAAACAATATGCAAGTTACTGACTTCTACTTAATTCCCTCCGTTTCAAATCTATTCACCAAGTGAACTTTTTGTTTCTTGCATGTACAAAGGAACCAAAAAAAAAATACAACAGTAACACGATATTAGCGTAATATACGTAACAAATCGATCCTTATTAGTAGTATAATATATTTACAGACTACCAAAGAAAATCACAAAGTAACGTCCTAATTTTTAAGAGGGTAAAATCTGCAGACAGGTCATGTTTGAAAACACCACTTTCTCAGTAAATAATAATTAGAAATTAAGTTTAAAAAATACATAAAAATGTACAGGATATAGCCTGACTCGTTAAATGATGCAACATGTACATGGAAAATTTAATTGCGTTGCGTTGTAGAAGCCATTAAGACGCGGATAAGATTTGTCGAAACTAAGCACGTGCTACAATGTGTTCGTAGTTCATTAGAGAAATTTCCACTACAAGAACGAGCTCTTTTAGAGTGGAATCGAATCTGCGGCCAAAACGTTATTCCTCTTGCCTAAATTATGAAACTAATTGTTACATGCTGGACCAGGTCGCCAGAATGTCTAGTCTGGGGTCCCGTCTGCACGAGGCTCGAGGCACGAGTGTCTCCACTGTTTCGCTGTTTTGTCTTGCGTTGACAAAGCCTTGAGACACTGACAACAGGAATTAGAAAACCCCTAATTCATAGTCGACCACGGCAAGGAACTTGGTGCCAGTACCATCTATTCTTAGTCGCCAAGTTTGATGGAACATGGAGGTTCATTATAGTGTCCACGGATTCATCTGTGGCATCTCAAATATAACAATAATAATAATAATAATTCAATTCTTAATTTTAGTTTACTGCATCGATACAAAAATGGACAATCAGAGAGACAGCATAAAAATAGGAAAAATTATACATACAACCAAAATAACAATAAATAAAACATTAATAATGATTGGCCATAACAATAATAGTACTTTAACTCGCAGCCAAAGTTTTACCTATTAACGTACTTTAGTGCGGTCTTAAGTGCATTGTTTATACACCTTTATCATGATTGGCGTTTAGAGGGAAGAGTTGTATTTGTGACCTCCAAGAATATAAATCAGGAAAGCTAGCTACTCAGCCTTGACGTTGGTTATGCCATGTGGTAACTATAGAACTGTAATAAATTAAGTGTAAAATGTGGTATGACTTTCAAGTTCTCTACCCATGGTACAATAAATCTGCGTACAGGGTTACCAACATGTTGAGGTTAGCTGTACTATGGACTTCTGGGTTATTATCCCTATTTATTATCTTTATAACCTTATATAAAATCAGCAGATTTTACAGATATAGGTTATATCAGATTTTAAACAAATAAGAAATAACACGAATTTAAAGAACTCTACGTAGAAAATATTTTACACAAAGATCGAAATAAAAACTTGAAAAGTAAAAGTACAACACTGAAACACGCAAAATCTAATAATTTACAGATAATTCAGTACAGTAATATCCAGAATTACATACTTAAAATTATACAAAATATTTATTAAACCTTTAAAGTCACTGGTAACTACTGGCAACTCACTTGCTTTAACATTCACTGAATTTTGTATTTATAGGTTTCATATGATTCTCAGAATAAACAGTGATCATCTATAACATTAATCACCTGATCCTTGTAATGGCGAAGTAAGGTGTTTTCTTTGCGGTACGGACTGAATTCTTAACTATTATTTATACGAGCTTCGGCTTCAAATACTTAATCCAGTGGTAAAATACGGTAGAAAGTGACATAGAAAAGAATACAGAGACATAAATTAAAAATTTTAAGATCCTTAACTGGATGTATACAATTAGGCCAATATAAAAATCATAACATACATTAGAATCGTAAGAAACAAAATGCAGTCGAATAAATCTATACACACATTCAAACATATAATGATTGAAGACGGCTAAAATATTACTGAATTATATACATTGTAGTAGGGACGTCTATAAACATGAAAAATATTCTCCACTATTATTAAGTATAAATGTCCCTTGAGTCCAGTTTGATATTTTGCATAAACATTCTTATTTAGAAATAGTGAAGAATATTTTACATAAAAGTGATTATCCCTTTCCTGTAAATCAGCCTTGAAAGTAATACTTCGATAGTAATATGTCTCGCACCTGAAGCAAAAGTGAGTCTACAAATAATAAATCTAAAGTCATTAAGTGGTAAGTATATAAAGTGGACAATGAAGTCAAAAAAACTAATGTTCATTTTGTGCGAGTGACTGGCAATCTTTCTTCTACACTCTACGTCATTAAAATTAACCCCAAGCCACTAATGAAAGGTTTCTTAAATTAGTAGAACCTCACTAACTACAAGCGGTGGTATATCACGTATGCAAAGTCACACGTGGAACAAAAAGAAATACACGACATATTCTCCCCCATTCAAAACATTCCACATTGAAAAGGTTCTTGAAAAATGGATGTACCTCCATTTACCAACGCGTTCTTTTGCACAAAGTGCATAAAATGAAAGCATAATGGGAAAAACGTGTCTGTACGTGCGACCACAAATCTAGAGCAATAACGTCTATGAAAACATTTATAAGGAGTCTTCACAGAAAGTTGTTTGCATAAATTTAATTTCGAAAACCACAAATTTACAGAAAGACGAAACTTCAAAGAAATGGCTCGTCGTACAAACTAAAACTTGTATTTGTGACACTTTAAAGCTGTAAGGAAGGCTTAAACTTCAGGTTACGTGTAGGTTTTGTGTCAATACATCTTAAATCTACAATAAATTGGCATCAGGTATAATTAATGGCATATACAAAATTACAAAGAACACATTTAGAAACATGTTAATATTGAGTTGGAGCACACATTCGTGGAAAACAAGTATAAATTTAATAAAGAAAGCGACTTTGCACTGTAACTGTATTTAGACGCTAATAAAAGTAACAGCCATCTGGGATGCTGCGCCGTGTCGTATGGTAGAAGTTTCCGACGCATCAGTGGTGCTTGCTGCCTCCATCACCAGGGCGATTACTCTTATCAATCGCCCTGATGATGGAGGCAGTAAGCACATCTGAAACGTCTGCTAACTTCTACCATACGACACGGCGCAACATACTAGAAAACATCACATAACTCTTCCATTAGTTTATTGCTGGTATTAATGTTCTTAACGTTTTAAATTTAAAGGTCACTTTTATACGTCTGTTAACATAAACTTTACAACTTTAAGGTAAATTTTAAGTTCTTGCTTCCACCTACGACCAGACGTTCCAAATGGCCTTTTACCAGGATTTTCCACAGGCAAAATTAATATGTATTTCTTGTTTCTCTAATGCATAATACCATGTGAATTTCCTTCCAATATCTTTCATTTAACATCATCAATAATTCTGCATTGACAGAGCTAAGTTAGGAAAGGCAAGCACGGCGAAACAATTTTGGCACCTTCGTCATAATTTAAAACTTAAATATTGCCAATAACTCCAGTGTCATCAGAGATATATTGGGCTAATTAAATTTGCGTAGACAGTGGTTGTACAGCCTGTCCGGCTGGGGGGGAGGGGAACAACATCACAGGGGATTCCCCACAAATCCCGACGTGGTTGATTGGGAATCCTCAGCCAGCTGAGGATTCCCAATCAATCTGCTTTAGTGCAACTTACTCCATCAAAAATCTAACCTGCAGTCACCGGGATTGAATTCGGGCCTCCTTCATAAGAATCCGGCGTCTATGTCAATGGGTTCCAGAGTTTGACTTAGAACACAATTGTGTGACAAAAAAAATAATTACAACGTGATTACAGAATGTCCTAATGTAATTTATATGCGGTAAGTCTAGCGTGTATTAAATGAAATTACCGTCACCTGTACGCTAATGGCAGTTGTCGATTTAATGGGTAATATCGATTTCTTAAAACCTGTCACATGGAAATACATTTTCCCACAGGACGATTACAGCAATTT
>NW_019060770.1:0-21912 GCF_000696155.1 Zootermopsis nevadensis | reverse complement strand
ATCCCACTCTGTGCCAGAAACAATTAATTTATTTTGTTGCATATACCTACGTTACGGATATTTACAATTACAATTCTGAAGTATTAACTTTTTAACGAGTAACGAGACGGCTGATAATTTACAAGTTCTTCTACTGTTTCTTTTGTTATTTCTTGTTTTATTTCGTCTCGTCCTCTTCCTATTTCTTCTCCTTCTCCTTCTTCTTCTTCTTCTTCTTCCATGTTCAATGTTTGGCAATAAATGCGTTCCAGACAGACAACTGGAATTTCAAATATTTTTGTAAAACGAAACACGTCCTGTCGAAGATAGCCTGATTGGGACCCAATAAGTGGGTGTTATGGTAGGGAAAAATTCAAGCTACGGCAAGGGTACCGTCCAACTGGAATAATATCTTGAACAAGAAGTGGTAAGATGTATAAATTTGTTAAAAGCACAAACTAGCGCGTTTTACAAGCATCAGACCTTCGCTGTTTCCACTTAACCTAACCTAACCTAATCTGAACTGACATGTATTAAGAGGCCGGGAATCAATCCGACCAAGGATATTTTAAAATTACTGACCGCGAGAGCCAATCGTTAATCCCCGATCTTGTCATCTAGTCGATGATTGTCGTAGATAATTTTTATTTTACGATTATAATTCATTTGTTCTAGGCGCTGCTGCTTCGATGCTTGGCACCTTCCTCGAAACCTATTCTTTCATCAAGGTATAAGCAAGGGGCTATAAAATATTTTGGTTTTCCAAACTCTTACTTCAGATTAAATTCGGTATTCGAGGTTTTCTCGTGTAAATATAATTGTTGAAAATGTTAGATTCTTTGGAACGATTCTTAATCGCCTCTTGAATCAAAATTCATGTAATAAGAAGACATATATTAAATCTCAGGACCCTGTCTCCAAGATAACTCATAGTATCTCCGTTAGACAAAGAGTGGTACTTTATCCTACGATAGAACGGGGAACCGAATACAACCTGTGGGTGAAACGCCAAGTTACTGAATGTTAATTCAGGTGCTAATCATACTTACCATTAACTTTAAATTGTTAAAAGTAGCCTAAAATTATCCCGAGACGTAATTTCGAGTAGTTATGAGAATAATTTGAGAGTTATTTAAAAACTATGTACATATTTTTTTTATAAGACGTTACATTTTAAAAGTTGAGAGTATAGTACAAGGAGAAGTCAGAGTTTTAAAGAAGGGAAGAGAAAATTTATTTCACTTCTTGGATGAAACAACAGTAGCTAATCACGATCATAGTACGGCTTCGTTTTCCTTGACTGTCAGAAAAAGAAAAAAGTTCGGTGAGGGGAGGAAAAGACGAAGGAGGGTAAAATTGAGCGACGGAAAATAAGTTTTTTTTTTAACATGTTCCCCAGAAAGTTATAAATGCCGTGACATCTCTCTGGAGTTACAAGGAACAAAGATGCAATCGCATCGTTATATCAAATAAATTGCTTCTCTCAAATTTATATTAGAAATTATTATTGTTATTAATGTCATCATATGACAGGGTTTAATAAAGTACGAGCCAGGCATATACCTAGACACTTACGTGCACAGAGGAAAAGGTTTATGCGGAGTACACATTAGGTAAAATTAAATTTTGTAATACACATTACTCCTAGCACATTACTATTATTATTACATAAAGTACTGAATTATCATAAAATGTCGCGGCAGAATGGTTATCTCTGCTACTTCATATTTTGAGGGGTCCGAGGTCTAAACCTATGTCCCGAGACCTGCCATAGTAACTATTTATTTATTCGTGATTTTCTTTAGTCTTTCCCGGAGAGTGCAAAGATTGTGTCTTAAAATAGGCCACGAATGGTTCTTTACATATTATTTTCAACTCATTAAACATCCTATAATTCGATATTTTAAATTCTGAGCTACTAACGGTATCGTTAAATAAACTATGAATAAAATTATATTAGTCATGTTATCTGTACTATTGCCAGCTTGCCAACGTGTTTTCTGTGTACGTTACTGAATTCCTTTTATGCCCATCCTGTGAGTGACATATTACGCACTGGGAAACAGTAGAATCTTATAATGTCAATCATGATGTTCTGAACTGTGCTGCTGTGTAGTCTTGCAGTTGGTTACAGACGTTTCGGAGAAACGTATCATCTCCACACTTATGGTCGAATCTATATTATTATTGATATTTACTTCAGATATTCTTCTGGTTTTGTTTCTCGTAATTTATAGGCAAGAACTATAAGTAAATAAATTTAAGGAATTTAATTATCTCACCATCTTTGAGTAATATCGTATTAAATTACACTCGTTCAAACAAGTTCGTTTTAACATTTTCTTGTGCTGCACTAATACCTTGTCCGAAATTCAGTTCTCAATGTATTTTTACATAATAATTATTATTATTATTATCATCATTAATAATAATAAAGAACTGAATTAAATCTCTTTATTTTCTGAGCGTACACTACTCATTTATATTCGGGAACTTACCCGGTTCAAATCTCGGCCAGTTTACCGAATATCCTGAGAGAGATTTCTCATTATTTTACTGCCACGCCACCCTAATACATATCCACTCACGGTTTGTGATGATTTTACGTTGTATATCGTATGCAACAGAATCATTTTGCTGAATTGCCTGCGAATCAATGAGTGATTAGGAAATATCTACAAGGCTTGAATCGAGCTGTTACGTAAGGAAGTACAGTCATGTAAACTGCAACATTTGAAGACTGTATAACAAAAGAGTGAACTGTGTTGTCTGTCCTGAAAATATAAACTAGACACGATCGTTTTTAAATCCTCAATGTTCACGGGCTACCTGATTGTGCAGAACACAGAAGAAATATTTTAATAAAATATATCTGAAGAAATGACGTCATATCATTACGATCTATTACGAAACGTATTGTATGTAAAGTTGGCAACACAGTCGTAATGATACGAGTGACCTCTCACTCGCTTGTTTAACAAGATGCAACACGCGAACTTTCTCTCTCGCTTTTCCCCGAAGGGCAACGTCTTGGTTAAAACAACTTACATTAAACCCTGACCAAGACAATGCTAAAGCATAACACATCCGTAAGTTAAGTTATATGTCTCAAATTTGACACCAAAGGGGCTATAAATCTCGGAAAGTTGTTATAATTATGTCTTTACAGTCATTTTATTATAACACGGCCATCAAAAAAGTTTCAATATATGACCCTACAGGTATAAACACTTAGGCCTATATAAAATTTCTTCTAGAAATTATCTAACTTGAACGTGTTATCTTAATGATGCTAAACGAGAAGTTTCGGGGGAAAATATAAGGCCTTACTTCTTAATACACGATCTCCGAGTCCTACAAACACTGACGTGTTCGCAGTCACTGAGCGCAAGATCCCACATGGCAGCAATCTTGATAGAAAATAAATTCAAATATCATCTCGAGTTTGTGTCGGGGAACTGACAGAACAAGATTTCAGTTAAAATAAAATATCACCGAATTCGCATCGCATCGCTGGAGACAGACGACGAAGTTTTGGTGAAAATGCTTATTTTTTATTCTTTTAAATGCTTAATTATTATTGTGCTGGGTTTACGGACAGAAGGTCAATTACAGATGGCCAAATTATAGTATAAATAACTCAATGCAGAAGCTAGTAGCTGCTTGAATAGTCAAGATATTCCTCGCCCTGAGGATTCATCACATCGTTCGCAAAAATCCGCCATTGTAAAATGTCTCGATAAACACAATCCATACTCTCACACAATAATACTTTAATAATATTAAAACTTTAAAACTATAAGAATGTTCCTAATAAATAAAACTGTTTATCAAAGTGTATTATATTTTTAAAAAAACTGAATATGAAAATCGATAATTACCTTTTATTTTATTATAACACAGGAAGCAGAGCAGAGCACAGAACACTGCCCTTTACTGTATCTCCTGGCACGACTGTCCTCTCTTCATCCGTCACTCCCAAATGATACTACCCCCAAAATACAATGTTACATCACAGCGTATCAAAGTCGGACAGATTCACAGAGAAACATTTTAACAGCAACAGTTCAGGATAGTCTACAACTTACTGAGCACCATGCAGCAGCAAAGGATTCTGTACTTTATTTCCCTGCATCTCATCGGATGCATTTCTCAGTAACATGCAGCTCGCTTGCTGCAACGGACTCAATAAAAAAACCTGTTTTTTTCCCTTTATGTGCAACGCGAAAGAAGTGTAAAAAGAATAAATGGCATATGTCCACAACACCGCGTTATGTAGTAGCCTAAGCTACTTTCGCTTACTGAGCACCTACTCAAGATATTCATTTTTTATAGAACTCAAAATTTTATTGTCTACCCGGCCACTGGACAGTATCTTAAGGCAGCTGAATCCAGCCCACAAGCTCACATTCCATTTCTTTAAAAATTTTAATATTATGATATTTCAGGATCTCATGACTGTTAGTATAAAGATGTCTGTCTCTGGGTTGCTTCGCCGTGTAGTCTGGTAGATATTTACGGACGTTTCGGTGGTTCTTGCTGCCTCCATCATCAGCATGTCGGCAAAATTCTACCAGACTACACGGCACAATAACTAAGAAGCCAGCCATCTTCTATCTATGCATCCCACTCTGAAGAGGTCTTTTCTGTAAATTATTAAGACTGAAATGCGTACAATTTCCAACTCATGTATGAACGCATGTCTGTACTGAATATGCCTTTCACATCTGGTAAAGATTACAAATTATCCAGGTTTTCATTAAATGATATTCCCCATTCTGTCTTTATTTTCTTACTTGGGTACAAACATTCTGAAAATTTTATTCTGAAAAAATCTCAAAACACGCTTTTCCTTTTATTCGAATCTTTATCTACTATAACAGACGTTTTAGTAGGGTTTGCACAAAATCTTTATCTACTATAACAGACGTTTTAATAGGGTTTGCACAAAAAAAATGTCAGTGTCTCTCTCCCCCAAATAATTTTTCGTTAAAGCCATGCCACTGAAAGTCAGTTCCTTTATTTAAAACTTCAAAAATATAATAGTTGTAACGCGACTAAGTGCAGAAATTTTTAACGTGAGATCAGAATTATAACCATTGCGTCTACAGTACAGAAATGTAAAATGACAACATGACTTAAATGTGAGACAGACAATAAAGCATATGCCGCTTTTGCACCACCAGAAAAATTCAACCCATTGCATGTTAGATGCATCCAGACACAGAACAGAAAAGATATATTGCACATAACTTCAAACCGGCCGATAAAAAGGAGAATTCATGTTCTTTTTTATCTTAAGCGACCAACGGCAAAAATGACGTAATCTTTACAAGCACATAAAGCTATTCTGAAAACATTAAATGTGTGATACTTGAATAAGAAATGGGGTATGAAACTAGCAATACAACACAGGAAGCACATGACGAGTTTGTCCTCTACAAGATATTACCACAAATTCAGTACATTTTATGAACAACGAATAACAATGATGTAGCAACATCAGTGAAATGATTCGTAACTATAAAGACATCATTTCCAATTCGTTATTCATTAATCATCCCATCATTCGGCGCTGTACAGTCTTAGCCATTGACAGCATCGTAAAATTAATCATAAATATATAAATAAATACAAAACATAAAGGAAAATTTCTACACGGCATTACTTGGCGATGAAAGTTCTGCTTACCATTTTCTGTGACTGTAAAAATTGTCTGTCACTAAATGAGAAATCAGGTCCTGACGACGAAAAGTAAACAACAGCTGTCATCTTGGTTGTTGCGACGTGAAGTTTACCGACGTTTCAGAGGTGCTTGCTGCTTCCATCAGGGCGGTGAGGAATTGGTTATGGGAGGTACACAAACCAGTTGGACTAATCACTTAATACAGCTTTCCTCTAACTACTAAATAGTGTAGGTCAGTTTAAAAAAGTTTATAGTTGTTTAGCTGCCCTACTTTATAGCACTCGAAAACTTATCGCTGTATTCACTAAAGGACCCTATTATGCCCTAATATGAAACAGATAAATCTAGCTTACATCCTTACATCCTACTTTTGTGATATCCACTTGTTATTATCCATTTATTTATACTGTTGTGCCCCAAGAGACCTCGCCACTACAATTTTATATGCATTTATAATTTCAAGCATGCATGCTACATACCCGTAAATTATTCTTTATTTATTAACCCTGAAAATATTAGACGAAGATGACTTACCTGGCTTCAACACAGGACCGCCAGGCTTTTAAATACTTTACTTAATGCGTGTGTATGTTTTAATACCCAAATCGCAACGTTCCAAAACAGCATCTACCACCATAATGTTAACATGTAAAGGACTAACTTTTACGTATACATGAATTTAGTAGAGCAATAAACTAGTGGAGGGGGTGTGAGATAGGGGGTAGTGTAGAGACAGGGGAAGGAAGCGAGAGGCCTAAAAAAGGAAGCCTTGTATTTTGATTTACTTTTCAAAACGGAAATATTAAAAAGCTCTCTTCTTCATTCTTTCATTCCCCCTTACCCTATTTCATTTCGCTTGCCCCATTGCTGTATTTCTTGCGAAATACTAAAATGCTTAAGAGTATACAGAATTCACCCCGTTCCAACCCATTCGCCAGTTCCTTACTTGCAAATAAGATAGTTTTAAAATGGTCTTCTTATGCATTTTCTCATTTAAGAAAAAAAATAATGAGGCAACACTCGGTGATATATTTTACAAAACAACATTAGTGTATTTTCCATTCTATTTTCAAGCCCTATTTCTCATGATTTAAGAAAGAAAATCTCGTTAAAATTATAATTTGATATTATAATAAAATGTCTGCTGTTTGAAGATACTGTCACCTCACCCATTGACTGAGCTTACAGCAAAACGTTTCGTCAAACAATCAGATCAAACCACGCTCTCTAGTGATTAGTATTATGGTTTATTTAGCGGTAGGTGCGGGTCTTGGCTAAGAAATCAGACAGACATCCTTCGTGGACATCTGTCACTCTAACCAAATGGTCAACTGACACCGCCAAGTGGGTCACAAACAGTTTCACATATTTCCAGGTCATTACTTATAACGCACGGTGTACATAGCCAACACTCGTATATTAAGCCAGCGATTTAAGAATTTCACATATTAGAGCGTGGCTCTGGATGTGTGTGAAGTGAGTAAAAAGATTATCTGGTTAGAAATCGTTTATAACGTGAGTTACTTATCAGAAAATACGGACAGCCGAAATTTTTTTTAACGTTTCTGAAAAAAACACAATTTGTATAAAATATTATTATTTTTGGTGGCAACAGAGTTTGTACGTTCGTAACATTACTAATATATATATAACACTGCAGGTGTGGCACTTTTATACTAATGTTTAAACGGACGAAACAAAAACTTCAGTTTTGAGTTTTCTGCAACAACCTGTACAGTCGTTATTTAAAAAGCATGTCCCCGTGTAATCTTATTATTTTATTATTACATCTGAATAAAAGAGAAAGTTATCTTTTACATTAGTTCTGTAAGGTGAGTAATCATCGCTCTGATGATGGTGGCAGCAGGCAACTCTGAAAAGTCGAAAATTTCTACCACAACATACGGCGAAAAAAAAAACACGTAACCATGATCACATGAAATCTGAAATTTCTATTGTAATTTTCATCCATAATAAACAGACGGAATGGAAGATAGATAAATTACATAGTTTAAATAGGAAAAGATAGATAAGACAAACGGACAGACATAGATTGGGTGAGAGTTGGCCTGTGTATAGACTGAAAGATATGTAGGTCTACAGACAGACAAGTAGCTGATTACTTACATACAAACAGATAGGTAAGACTGATACAAAGACGGTCAGATAAAAAGCTAGACTGATAATTAGGTAAACAGATTAGACAGATTGATACTTGGATAAATTAAAAGGAATAATCAATGGTTAATTTATAAAATTGAGCAAAAAAACTAAATACCTTTGAATACATTTCCGATATATCCCGTGTGATTAGTTATAACTTCGAGTATCGTAAACAAAAACCAGTCGTATTCCTTAATGTAGACTTTTTGGATAAGTAGTAATTGAGGGTGGTTCTTCCAGAGTCATTAATCTTCTATTTGTGATTGGTCCAATTACCTTTTTTATATTCATCTGCTTCCATCTCTCCGAGCAATAATAAGTGCTTTTTCCTTACTCCCAATTGGTTGATGAATCTTCAAACGCCCATGTCATTAAGGATTTCCTTCGATATTCCTTGCCATTTTTCTTTCTTTCTCATTTTTAGAAGTTTTTTTTTTTATACTTTCCAATTCGCGAAGTAGAGGAAGCGAGGCGGAGTTGTGACAGAGCTGAGAGGGGGGAGGGAAAATAAAAGGCAGTTAATGGTGAAACGAGAAAAACAGGAGAGATGTCTGAAATAAAGTAGTGCAAAAGAGAGTTTACAAACACGTAATGAAGAATCCAGTGATTCTGACGCTCCAACGCGAACTTCTTTGTCGTAATTTTACATCCCAACACATTCCACACTGAAGACGATTGTCTTCTGAGATGTTGCAACGTTAAAATAAAGGCAGCAAGTATATCTGAAACGTCGGCAAACTTCTACCAGACTAACCTGCACATAACAAGACAGTCAGTCATCTTCGGCTTGTGCGCAATTCATTAAGGAGTTTCAACACAAAAAATGATGAGGCGCTCTCTTAATCTGATTCTAATCTCAAAAAAATTACTGACCTAAATATGAAAAAGATGCGTACGTTGACATTGGGGTGCAAGCTACCCTTCACTCGTGGTCCCCCCGACTATCCTTTACTCCATCCCCTTCAGACAACCGTCACGCTGAACGGGGAAGTGGGGAAGAGGGTGACGCTGTTATACACAGCGTCCATTGCTGGGCTGGTCCAGAGTTCGAACTCCGGTTCGTGTCAGCCATTATTGTTCTGTGGTTTGTCACAACCACCCCTATCTGCAACCCCCTTCACAGACCACGCCCCCTTGATGCAACATCCAACCCTCATATAACCCCCCCCCCCAACACTGTTGGGAAAAATATATTGAAGGGGCAATGACATTTGTGGGGAGGAAAGGGGGTATAGATTGGGGGGAAGGATGGATGCGTCATCATTATTGGCTAGATCAATAATGGTCATCTCTTAGTATAGTCATAATTTCGTAATTGTTAGTATTAATAATTCCCAATTGTTCATATTGATCAATATTGTTGTTTGCTATAAGCAGCTTAAAGCATATAAACCCAAAGACCAATTCTGACAAATTTCTTGACAACGAATGTACTTTGGAGCGTACGCATAAATAATAGACACGTCATGTGGTGGCCAATATAATGATTAAACGATGCAACTGTGATCACACACGCAGGACTGCATATACAAATGTACAGAATACAATAATATATCTTGCATCGGTTTATTTTCTCTCCATGTATCGTAATGATCAACTTCTACAGCACGTAAACAACAAAGCTATAACGGACAATCAACTTTCTCTCTTAAAACTTTAAACTTCATGAAAGGTACAAAGTGTAGTGAAATTCACTATTTCTAAAACCAGCAGTTACCATTCCTGAAGATGGCACTCTTCTGGGTTGTTGCGCCATGTGGTCTGGTAGAATATTATCGACCTTTCAGAGGTACTTGCTGCCTCCACCATCAGGGAGATATTGCAACCCAGAAGACAGCCATCTTCATACTCGCCGTCATGAACACATAAGATCTTAGTTGGTATTTGCATTTCATGGAAACCAAAATCCTGAAACTCTTGACAGAACATACGTTTACATTTCGGAAGTAACAGGACCTACCATACGTACACTATCTAGATTTGAATTTATTTTAAATACACATTTAACTCTCTGAAACCAAAGCTCGTCAGTGATTAATTTCCTACCTAAAAGAAAACACAACGTTTCTCCAAAAAATGCAACTGGTTAAAGCTGTTTCAGGAAATAATTTCTGTAACTCTGTCAAGAACCAATGCACCTTCGATGTAATATAACATTTTATATAAATTATATATTTGACGTATGAGAATATGAGCGAAAGAAAAATGTCCCTGAATCTGTCAACAGTTTGAGCTAACCATCAGTTGCTTAAAAAAAACATTGTGCGTGTGTTATACACCAGTATGAAAAAAATTAAAAATATGTGGCACATGCTTCTGCTTTTATTAAACTGATTTTCATTATTTTTATCTAATATCACAAACAAATGCCGGTACAGAAACTCTAAATTCGTCACATTCGCTAATTTCTTACATCGACATACTTAATATATTTTACCCTGGAATTCTTATTGATGCTGCTGATTCACTGTTGTCAAGTAATGTTTTCTAAATCTAATGCGTGATGGCAAAATGTCAAACTGGCACTAAAGCCACTTTTGAACGATAAGGTGAAGCGTACAACTCAAAAGCATTCATAAAGGTTTAAAAAAAGGACCCCAACATTTTCGATATTTTTAATGTCATTGTGAAATTCTTAAAACCTGCGTGAGCCAAAAAATTAACGATGTGGAAACGTTTTCAAAGCTTATAAAAAGATATTATGGCAATTTCGTGTGTTATTTGCCTTCTCTACGTTCCTTCTTCTTAAATTCTACCCTTGGTGCACAATATTATAAATAGGCCTAACCTCATTTTCCCTTTAGTAAGTGTTACAATCATTATTTTTAGTAGTGACATTATCAACTTTGTTTTGTGGTTTTGTATACGTTTATCATTCTTCTTATTTAATGTTCCTTTGTTTTAATCAAACGACGAGTTAAAATATATCACCACTTATATTAACACTGTCTTTGCTTATGGGTCCATTGGGTTAAAGTAATGAGATAGGAATTTGGAAATAAGACTACGAACGGGGTATTGTTCTACTTAGAAAAAATTTCCCTCATCTCAAACTCGCCCCTACTTTTAAAGTAAAAAATGTTCATGTGTTAACACGGATTACGTTTTCTGTAATCAAATATTTTAACTTGCATGTATGTACTAATTTTCATTTGTCTTCATAGTTTGAATTTCTTATAAATGCATGAAAATTCAATAAATAAAGTTGATCCAGACACACAGATATTGATTAAATTTAGTTCTGTGAATCTTTCGAACATATTTCGCGATTACTTGCAACCATTCAGTTCAAAATATTTTATTAACTTGTATCTTACAAACCATTATAGGTTAGCAAGGTGGCAGTATTCTGGGTTGTAGCGCTGCTCAGTCTGGTAGAAATTTACCACCGTTTCAGAGGTTCTTGCTACCTCCATCATCAGGATGATGAGTCCTCATGATGGAGGCAAACTTCTACCAGACAGCCATCTTCGTACTCACTGCCGTCAGAACCTCAAATCCTGCTTACTACAGATTAAAACATACAAAGGTGTATTATTAAGATTAAACTCGTTCGTGTGGACTCCAATAATGGGATTTTATTAATGAATTTTGATTAATTAAACTTTTGGTAAAATAAAATGGGGAATTTCTTCACCAGATAAATAATTTCAAACTGCTCAGGAAATAATTCTGTACGACGGAGTCAAATTGGACGTTTAGATATTCTGAAAACGAAGAGAGAAATAAACATCTTTTACAACTACTGATATTCATCTTCTGGGTTGTGAAGCTGTGTGGAGTGGAGTGACAGCTAGATGCCAACATTTCGGAGGAACATGCTACCTTCATCCAGAATGTTTTCGTCTAAGATGCATTTTAATATTAACCTCCTCGCAAGTGGCTTCTTTTTCCGAGATCTCAAACATCATTTCTTAACTTTGTTCCCCTGTGTGTGCGTGCGTGTATGGTGTATCTCTTAATCTCACTTTTATTTAGTAAGAAGAAAGCAACTATATTAAATATACTTATTCAATTCATTAACAATTAAATAATTAATGTTTCATATTTATCTGAGAACCATAGGGCTTATTATCAAAATGCATGTGTAGTCATTAGCCTGACAGAAATAATGCTAATTATTTCCCCTACACTGCATAAGAAAAAAAAAATTGGAAACTTCCAGCAGTTTCAATTGTGCAGTACTAAAACTACATGATTTGCATTTAGAAGTGCATTTTCAGAGTGCAATAATAAATGTAATATACATTTGGAGCTGCTGCACCGACCAATGTATGTAATTACCACCCCCTCCTACCTTGGCCACCCACTTCCCTCCCCCCCTTCATTATGTCATCAACTTACCCACCAATAGCACAACCGGAATGATTTCTATTATGCAAGTACATGTATATATTGCCCCAGAAATGGGCGACCAAACATTTCCATTGCACATCAATTGAATAATTAGTATAGAATATTTTCACTTCTGTTTGTGTGTGTGTGTGTTCGTGTGAGTTTTGTTATTGTATAGAGATTAAGCTCTGACGTCACCGACATAAACATCATCAGCATCAATATCACCAGAATCATCACCATTGCAAATAAAATCATTCCAAGTTTGAAGCAGTGTCATTCTCGATTAATATCGACATTGAAACAACAAAATGTCATAATTAGTTCCGCAGAATTCAATGTTTAGTGGAGGCCTGCAAAACTTTGTGAATAAAATTACGTCACGTGGCGTTTCGTACGGCAATATAACGTTTTCTCCTAATGTCCAAGCACGCGAGCGTTAGCAGTGTGGCAGATGTCCGGTTGTGAGGGGGGACACGCTGAAATATGGCCAGAGTATCGCGTCTCTCTCTCGACCTTATGTGACACCCACGCCACTCTAAGAAGTGAACGTTCGGACAACCGAAGTGACGCAGATATTTATTCCTTAATCCTTATTAGTCATAGGTGTAATATATATGATGTATAACTATCATGACCCAGGCCCGCTAGTTAAAATTACGACTGTAGTAGTAAGTAAAAAATAAATAAAAACTCCATTTTACAATGTCGTAGAAAGAATATAGTTTGTCAGAGAATTCTCCATTAAGGTGATGTCTAAAAGGAAATTGCGATTATACGGAAGGCAAGGAATTCCTCAATATTGCACGAAATGCATGCTACAACACGTAATAATGTTTACCAAATAAAATGTTTCAGAAGTTATCAAATTGCGACACTGAAAGTGTCGTCCGTGTCAAAGTTGAACCCTTTCTTACGCTGTCAACAATCTACACATCAGAGGATCTTTCGTGTCCACAGTGGAGTCATCTAGTACACAGGAAATGAATTAAAATTAGTAGAATCCAGACAACAGAACAGAAAAGACAAATAAAAGAATGGAGGGATGAGTAGAGAATGAAAAAAAGATGGTTGTTGGGGGAGAGTATGTCATAGAGATAAAAGTACGGAGACAGTGAAGAAGGAAAAAGAGAAGGTGGCGATTTGCATCTTGTTAAAAGGATAATTAAAATATCACGGAAAGACGACGAAAAAAGAAAACTGAAGAGTGACGCCTTATGTCTGACTGTCACTCTTCTCAGAAAAAAAATTCCCTTTAAAATAAGGGAAAAAATCAGCACTTCAATGTCTGTACTTGACGGCTTTCTGTCCGTTCTCTGCTTCCCCTTTATATTATCTCTTCACTTCAACAAACCTGCGAACGAAAAGGGTTAGACGATACTTTTTCTGTTACCTTTGTTTCCTTGATTCATTTTTACATCTTGAAAAGTCACGGACTCTTAAGTTACGTTAAATCTGTAGTACACGATACTCTTCGAGACGACGTTCACAAAATCCTCCTACGTTAAGCCAGTTCGGTCCAAAAAGTTACTTACTTTGTCACCAGGAATTAAGCGACATCTAGCTGTTTATTTATTTATTTATTTAGTGTTCTGTCTGACGACAGGTCCATATAAACAGGATCCTTCCATCCTTTTCTCGGACTGGGACCTGTTCATATACGTTCTTGGCAGATGATCCAGAAGTGGTTTGCCATTGCCTTCTTCTGTGTGTGAATGCCACGGAGAAACCGGGGAAGCCCCCGGAGGAAAACTCCGTGTTGCCTAGACCACGGCCTTGCCCAACACAAGTTATAAATTCGGGTACCGCCGGGAATCGAACCCGGAACCCCAGGATTACAAGGCCAGCGTTCTAACCACTAGACCTATTTTGAACATGTGATCGCGGACAACTGATAAGGGGTGGAGCTAGCAAACCATTCACCGTAAAAACAATTTTTTTTACAAACTATCACAAATGATTATGGACTTGAGAATATTCTTTACCATAGATTCTACAAACAAATCATAAATTTCAGACAAAAGGTAATAGGATTTTGTAGAACACTGTGTTTGGGTGTTTGGGATTTACCACAATTTCAGAAGACCACTTATTCTATTTCGGATTACAGTCTACTCTGCATCCAAATTAATTCAACTCCAATACTTTATAATACTTCCTTCTAATCTACGTCTACTCTCCAAATGATAACGTCCATTCGCAATTTTAATAAAATATCTGTAAGCATTTATAATTTCTTCACACGTTTTTCTTGTTGGGTCCATCTCAAATTTCTCACACAATTTCTGGTAACGAGAACAAATTGTGAAGTTCCTTGTCTTATGATTCTGTCAGCAAGAGTACTAACAGAGTTGATTTTTTTACTAGCCTTCCATTTCACCGAAGTTTCGACCCGAAAGGAGTTCAATTTAATTTTTTTTCCAACCGAACCGCAAAGCAAAGCAAAGTCACATCAGTCTTCTGATTTCCTTGAGTCTACGAAAGCACTAAGCAGATACAAGTCCTGTATTTCTCTCTTCTTGGCGAAACCACCGCCCCTCAGAAAGTTCTCTCAATCGACTGAATCCATTATTCCGAATAAAATCACAGCGCAATTCCAATATAATAAAAGGGGGTAAAATTGGTTTAGAGAATTTTTTCTCCCTCTCTTTACTTTACTTTTAAAGCGAAGGAAGCAAAGAATGAAGGAAATTATCTTCCCTTCCTCCTCTCCTCCCATCCTGCCATCACTTCTTAGTTAGCCCTATTATTGAACTTTTTTGCCATTCTTTTCTTTAAATAAAAATCTTTACAAAAATTAATCAGATGGAAACAGAAATGAGGGACGGTGGGTGGGTGGGAGGATCCGGGAGAGGTATTTATGTGGAAATGGGTGGGAGGTTAAGACGAGAGTCGCTAATGATTGGAACAAATCCAACACAATTACTCTGAAAGAGGTGATTTCATAAAAAAATTGAATAAAGGAGAAGAAAACGGGTAATAAATTTAATATAAGGCGACAAAGTGTTCTTCTAATTGTGAGGACAAGAGAGCACATTATATTAAATCTATTTCTACTGAACTCCAATGGTATTTGGAAACCTTCATCAATGCTCTGATATTTTTCTGTGAACAAATAAACCACAAGATATAAATGCTATGGATATTGAAATGCCAGAGACTCCATATTCTTGTTCATTCACTTCCTAATTCTACGATAAATTTCACACCTGCTTGCTCTAAACACGAAATATACAATGTAACCTAATGGCGAATGCTCGCTTATTATAAAAAAAAATTAAAGGTCTTCGGTTTCCCTGGAGAAATTTTTCATAAATTTCGAATAGATGTTTTTGGTGGTGAAGAATATTTATAAACACGCAGTTTTCTGCAACCCTTCGTCAAATATATTGGTAACTGAAGAAAGTAATAAACAGTTAATCTTCAGCTCCACCAATTAAAATTAAGTAATATCTCCACACCAGATAATTCACGTAGCTTTGCCCTAGAAATAGTCAGAACCCAATGGATTTTAACCTAAACACAATAAAAATCAGCACATTTCCCAGAAAATATTTCAGGTTTTTGTGGCGATAGCAACGACCTCTGAAACGTCAGACTACACGGCGTAACATTGCTGAATACACAGAAGACAGACTTCTTCAAAGCTCCCAGATCTAGTAATACAACCACAGTGAGGTATACAAATTTTTGAACACCCTATAAATCAAAGTAGGAGTCACAACCGTTATAAAACAAGCTAAAATATAAAAAACCCAGTTATTCTGAAAGGGTCTGCAGTAATAGCGAAGAAAGATAGGCTGGTGTGTAGCTAGGGACCCGCTTGCATCCCTGATTGTGATTTAATGCAAATTACACGCGACCACAAGAATCCTCTCTTCTCATTTTACCCCTGCCCCGAATTCTTCTACTTGCTTCGCCATCGTCCAAACTCCCCCATCATCTATTCTCTCCTATCTAGTGCCATTTTAATTTTTTTACCCTTCGGTTTTTTTCTTCAGTCTATTTTTCTCTTCAGACATGGCAAGAACACGACCGAAAACAAGCTATTTCACTATAATTCTTGGAAGTTTAAGTTGATTTCCAATATCAGTTTCCAAACTTTAAAACCATTATAATTTATATTTGAAGAAGCAACTATCTGTCTGTACATGTGTATGATTACGTACAATTTCTATTGCTGAAAAACTCGCAATTAACTGCATTATTGGCAGATGTCGTTAAATGTTTCTCTCGCATATATATATATATATATATATATATAAGGTTTGTCAAAATCATATAGGTTATGTTTCCGATCCACCTTAGAATTTGACTTTCGAGTTGCGTTACATTATCACAGGATGGATAAATGGTTTCTATAAAAAAAAAGTACAGAACTAAATTAATTAAAAAATAAAAATCAGAATTTGAATTTTGGATTTCGATGCACGAATGATGTTCTTATAGACGTCTGAGTGTTGTGACAGCTATTCATACATTGCTTATAATCCTGTTATGTAAGATAACACTAATGAAGATGTCTAAGATATTAAAAAACATATTTCGTAATTTTGTGATATACATAAAATTGTCAAGCTGGATAATCTAGATGAAATATCGAAAACAATCAATTACAAAAATCATTATTATGATGCAAATACTAATTAACCTATTACATGAAATTAAAGTAAACCAAAACCCGCGACAGGGCACTATTAAAGTCAGAGAACTAGCCTACATTTTGATCAGAACTCAGTTGCTCATGTTTTAAACCTTCTTCCATTCTGCAACTGACTTGTCGCATTTCTACAATGAAATTAAAGATCTATGTGATAGACTGAATTTATTTCAGTGGGTTTCTTAAATTAAATACACTGAAAGTTTCTTTAATTTAAAATTCGAACAAAACCTAAAATGATGCAAAAGTTCTTTCCATTGGAATTATATCGATGTGGAACCTCAACATCAGACAGATAACTGAGTTATCGGAGTTTGAAGTGTGTTAAGTGCCAAGTTCACTCAATATTTTCTTTTATCTTCAGCAATTATTATCGCATTTATAAGAGGAAAGAAAAAGGGCTTAGTTGAATCTTTAACATGTCTTGACGTGTATTCGGGAGGTACTCGTTTCGAATCTCGTGATTATGTCCTACTGTGCGTCTAATATTATAAATTTAATTACCCTTGGCTTAACTCATATAATCCAAACTCAGCCATCTTCGTACTCACAGTCGAGAGAACATCGAATCCAAATTAATTTGTAAAACACTTGATTTTGAACCAAAATAGGCAAGAAATATTAATGAGGTATGCAAGACAGTAGAAATGTTGAAAACATGTAGTGCTACAAACTGTAATAGCCTAAACTTTTCCACTGTTATACGTGGCTATCAACACGATAAAATACAGGGTTTTAGATTAGGCAACGCTGCTTCTCGACCAAGTTACACAAGTTTATATCTCCGTAGAAACCAGTTTTATTCACTTTTATGAACATGACGTATTACAAGAGCCTTTGTTTCATTGCTTATCACATTTCCATACATTTCCTGCACAGGCTGAGTTAAACAAACGCGCTATAAGAGTACACGGAATGTATAACTGTATTTTTCATATTTTTATCAACGGACAAATTTGCGTTTTACATTGAAATTTTTCAAACAAATTTAGTTTTTGATCAATTTTTGTCCAATCAGAAGCCTATTCAGTGCATACACAAAGGAAACATAAAACGTTTAAAAACGACTCTTCTTAAAATTGGGCAGGGAAAGTCATATTAGCAAAGTCAAAAAATTCTTCGACCAGGTTAGCCTAAAATAAACTGTACTGAAACAATGAATTTTATATTTCTTTAGAAACTATCACACATCCTTAACATACTTCTGAAATAATTTTACATTTGTAACCAAACTCAGCCATCTTCGTACTCACAGTCGAGAGAACATCGAATCCAAATTAATTTGTAAAACACTTGATTTTGAACCAAAATAGGCAAGAAATATTAATGAGGTATGCAAGACAGTAGAAATGTTGAAAACATGTAGTGCTACAAACTGTAATAGCCTAAACTTTTCCACTGTTATACGTGGCTATCAACACGATAAAATACAGGGTTTTAGATTAGGCAACGCTGCTTCTCGACCAAGTTACACAAGTTTATATCTCCGTAGAAACCAGTTTTATTCACTTTTATGAACATGACGTATTACAAGAGCCTTTGTTTCATTGCTTATCACATTTCCATACATTTCCTGCACAGGCTGAGTTAAACAAACGCGCTATAAGAGTACACGGAATGTATAACTGTATTTTTCATATTTTTATCAACGGACAAATTTGCGTTTTACATTGAAATTTTTCAAACAAATTTAGTTTTTGATCAATTTTTGTCCAATCAGAAGCCTATTCAGTGCATACACAAAGGAAACATAAAACGTTTAAAAACGACTCTTCTTAAAATTGGGCAGGGAAAGTCATATTAGCAAAGTCAAAAAATTCTTCGACCAGGTTAGCCTAAAATAAACTGTACTGAAACAATGAATTTTATATTTCTTTAGAAACTATCACACATCCTTAACATACTTCTGAAATAATTTTACATTTGTAACTATAAGATAGTATAATTGCGTCATATTGTGCATTTCACTTCAAAACAATACATTTGCTCCAATATATGACAATAATCTGGATATGAACATCACCAGAAAACATCACCAAAAAGCTACACAACAGAAATTGTAATTGAGTTTTAAGTTTGTTGATATAATTTTACACCTGAAGATGGTTCAATGAAACCGAAACATGTTGTAAAAATGTTCCAAATGTAAATCGATTATTCGATGTGGAACATACAATGATATTTTAATTATCTTATTTGTAAATTTTAAATATATTTGTGATTAGACGGACAAAACCGAATAATTAATTTAATATTTGTAAGTATATTAATGATAGATTAGCATTTCATATGTGACTTTAATAAACTTTATAACAACGTAAACAACAGGGGACTTTAAACTGTACACTGCAATAAGATGTGTGATTGACAGGGGATAAAACATACATTGTAAAATCGCTTTATGCATTATAGCCTACTTATGTGGTCTCCTGGTAATCACCAGGGCGACTGAACAGAAGGCGAGACGATGGTGAGACAAAATAATTACCTCTATATGTATTAATTTTATAGATATTTACTTCGAAACCAGCCGGGTCAGAGATTAAACATCAAACTTAGGACTGAGGTAAAGATAACATGCTTGGAGCAATGGTTGGATGTTATTAGCATGGCAAAACAGAAAGAAACGTGGAAGAAACCCTGCTCCAATGTAATTTCTAATCTCACTTCAGACCACGATGGATTAAATTAGGGTATTCGTAAAATCCAGTCCAACGTGAATGAGTCCATCAGACAGTTGCTTCATCTGATTTCGTAACAAGTTGCTTTTTACAGGGTGGAAGGACCAGAATGGATGATGCTTTTGAAGGCCGCAAGGGCCCATACAGGGCTGTACAGCCAATGATGATGATAATGATTCGTAAAAGCTGTCTTAGCACAACACCTCCTTGTTATAAAATGTACTATTATTATTATAAACTACCTCTAAAATTCCAATACGAAACAAATTTCTATAATATGTATTTAAGTATGTTTCATTTCTCTTATCATCGCAGAAAAAATAAGAAAGAGAGAAAGAGAGTGGGGGAACAATAAAATATTTATTGTTGACTGAGAGCCAATAATATATTTATCATCATTATCATCATAAACTACGCAGGATTAGGGAGGTCAAACAGAATAGCCAAAGATAACAGTACAAACGGCAGCTGTCAATTTATTAACCCGTCTAACTATTTAACCTCATACATATTTAAAACCTGATTAAAGTGCAGGTATTCCATGAGCCATTACTGAGAAACAAGAAACCGGTTAAGTTGCATTTGAACTACATGTAAAGTAGCAGTTATACTGGTCCGATACGAATCAAAACTCGTCTAACAACGTTTAGTACAGACTTCCTCTCCAATACTGAATTTAAATTAAATCCGTTCAGTAGATTCGAAGGTAAAACCATGGATACTGGCGGACGGACGTGCCGAGTCGATCTCTGTATGCGCTCAGTTTGATAACTTTGTACAAAGAACGTATAATAGCTCATTTCACAGACAAAAACGTCAAAAAACCTTCAGCATTTACGCACAAAAGTGGACTACAGGCACGGTTAAGCACAGCAAAGTACAAAATATAAAACAGATGAGGTTCCAGCCAGCTGGAGCACAGAGCGTCCCTGTTGCGTGCGACGCAAGGCGCCGCTGTGTGTCACGAAACGCGATGCCCAACTCAGGACTTCGCAGTTTTGTTTTATTTCTAACGCTCTCTTGACTCAGCCCCTCCTGTTCGCGACGGCTTCCATCCATTTCTCCCCCATATTTTTACACCCCACTTCCATTTTTCCATTACCACCCCCTCCCTTCCCTTCCCACAACACAGATTTCATCCCTTACTATGCATCACCCTATCACTCAGAATTCGTCTTGTCATCAAAATCTGGTAAGATGTCTTAGACGAAATACTAGCACAAACACAAAAATTGAAGGTACATTTCTGATTAGACACTATTTGTTCAGGTAGAAGTTCTTTTTAAGTTTAAAGAGTTTAAAGAGTTACTCTGTTTCAGGGTACACTCTCAGTAATGCTGAATAACCAGACAGTTCGTCACTGTCTCCACAAAAGAAGCCACCATCATGATCAAATTCTATCCAGTTTCGAAACTCTTAAGCCATTTCCATAAAATTAATGTTAATATTATTCTCATATTTAATAGCTGGCCTCCTTAGAGAATTATCGGCCATAATATAGTATAGTTCTCTTAATCTCGTTTATATCAGCTTCAAATTATATTAGGTACAACTTCCAGTTTTAATAATTCTGTGTCCGTAATTGCTTGATAGTCTTCTGATCTTGTCTGGCTACACTGGTTTTCCTCTTACTGCACCCATTATAGAAAAAGAGTGAAAACGTGAACTCCGTTCTGGATTTACCAACAAATATTTCCCAAGATCGTTACTCGTAATTTTTCACACGTAACTGGTTTCGATATTAATATATTCCACATACTAATTACTTGTTAAGCTACATAGATGTCGCGGTAAAAATATATTTTTCGACCAGTGACTTCACATAAATGTCTAACGAACCAAAATGTCAATCTAGGCTACGAGCTGAGATATCGGGGTTCGATTCCCAGTAGCGTATGATTTTGGTCTCCACCACTGGGCAAAGCAGTTGTGGCGTGAAACCAACCACTCACCTCCATCTACTGCCAAGGTTATGAACAGGAAGAGTTAGACCTCCATTCCCATATAGGTCTGCAGGGCGTGGTGATTAGTTACGTAACCTGGGACAAATTTATGTTAACCTGCACGTTAAAGCTAAAGACTTCAAAAATGTGTAATTTATGTTACCAACCTTCAGTACTATGGTAGTTTTCTTTCATAAATGTAGACTATTTAAAATTAAACAGATATTCAAATATTACATCATATGAAAAATTACAGAATTTAGCAAACACAATTAAGGGCTAAATCCATAGCGTACACATAAAATAATAACTAAATGTTACGTCTTCATATTCAAATATTACATCATATGAAAAATAACAGAATTTAGCAAACAAAATTAAGGGCTAAATCCATACTTAGGCGTACACATAAAATAATAACGAAATGTTACGTCTTCGTGTTTACGTCATGCATGACTGTCCAAG
>NW_019060768.1:1262-14209 GCF_000696155.1 Zootermopsis nevadensis | reverse complement strand
GCAAAGTATGCACTAGTAGAAGCCTACATTTCTAGGAATGAAAAATGTTGTCCAAAATTATAAATGGTTCATACTCTGTTCATATTTGTAATATTCAACTAACAAAAGTAATGTTATATACAAGTGTCACCAGGAGTTGCATAGCTCCTGGCGCTTTAACCCCGGGTACCCACTTCGTTTCCCGGCGGTGCCCGGATTTATAACTTGTGTTGGGCAAGGCCGTGGCCTAGGCAACACGGAGTTTTCCTCATTGGCATCCCAACAATTACTCCATTCACACACAGAAGAAGGCAATGGCAAACCACTTCTGGATCATCTGCCAAGAACGTATATGAACAGGTCCCAGTCCGAGAAAAGGATGGAAGGATCCTGTTCATATGGACCTGTCGTCAGACAGAACACTACAAATAAAAAAAAAAATAAATCTTCTCCTCCATAACTGTCAAGGTTTATGCCTCCAGAGTCTGTTCTGAGTCTTAAAACTGATCAGGCCATCTTTTCCCAGTCCTCAAAATATTTTTCTGTCTCTGAGGTTAGTTTCTTTAATAATGCTTTCTTTCTTTTCTCCTCCTTTACTCCACATTTTTTTCATTGCACTTTACATTTCTAAATATATTTGCTATATTCATTACAGCTCAATTATCTCTAATTAATTGGCTGCAGAGATGATCCTATGATGTATATTCAGTGAATGGTCTGAAGTATTTCATTTGTTGAGCTTACTAATTTCTTTTATCCTCTCATTTTATAGAATCTAAAGTTCTTATTCTGTACATAAAAGTAGGTTTTGCCATTACTTCATGAATATTCCTTGATATATTTCTACCAAAATGTATTCTAATTATGACATTCGTCTTATTGAAGTTACTCGTCCGAAATTATCATCTCTATATGTAGAAAATATATTTCCAACATATTTAATATGATATGTTTAATTTACAAAAAATCTGAGTGCTGAATTTATAACTTGGAAGGGAAATGAAAAACATTTACACAATTGTAATGGAACTCTTGGATTTTGGTTTCTTGGAATCAAAGACAGAGATAGTAGGATATTTGCAGTTATCGGAAGAAAACTGTTGTAGAGCGCAGACTAGTTTGAACTGCCTTAGAATAGCATCCGACGATGTTGTTTTGAGTTAGAGATGTAGACATTTCAAGTTGTCCATATTGATAAATTCAGTTAATACTATTTATGAATTCCAGTTGGAAAGTGAAGACAGCCGTAAAGCCTTTGTTAGTTCAGCAAGGATTCTTCTGCGCCAGTATGCCTTTGATGGTCTGGACCTAGCTTGGGAATTTCCTGCGATTCCCATTCAAAAGGAGCGCAGCACTCTGAGTGAGTACCACTATTAGGTATCTGATAGCTCAGAACAGGATATTGATCACCACCTATTGTCCGCAAGGCACGAGAGTAGACGTGGCAGCCGTTGGTTGCGTGGCAGGGGGAAAGTGGGTTCTGCGCATGCACATACCTTTGAACATTGTGCTATCAGTCAGTACATTAGTTCACGACGTGCGGCCTGTATAAGCTGCGTGTGTTTTTTAGTCCGCTAGTAGCATAGAATTCTACCCCGCCTCCCTCAAAGATGTCAGGTCTACTCTTGGACAATACTTAATAATTAAAATGTCTTTGTAATGTCATATATCTTCATGATAGTTTTAACCTACAATGATCATATAACTGTTTCAGGTACAATGATTATTCGTGCACAAATGTTATGCTGATTATTATATTAATTACAATTTTCGCTGTAACATGTGGGTGCAAACACATAGAAAATTATTTTCATCAGAGAAGATTAAATTTATTTGTAATTTAATTAAGGGTAGTTAGTTGTTCTGATTATATAGCATGAAATGATAGTATGATACATGAATAACAAATTACAAAGGATATGGAAGGATGTATCTGTGGCCTTAGGGAGATACGAATCAACAGAGCTAGCTCAGTATAGAGTCCGGTGGCACGCTTTTGTGAAAACGGTGAACCTTAGGGTTCCATAGAGAATGCGGGGTATTCTTTGACAAGCCGAGTATGCAATCAACTCCTCAAAGAATATCCTGCACTGTAGAGTGAGTGAGATTGGCATTTGCCTGGAGGGACTAAGCAAACCATGAAAAACATCAGTAGATCTCTGGTCTGAAACTTGGACCCGTGATCTCCCAAATATAACCTATCAGCTGTGACATACAGTGCAAGCCTGAATTTTGAATGCGTGGACAATCAAGAGAACAAACTTTATTTTCAGTGCCGATTGCATCAAAATATGCGCCCGCAAAGACTGGAAAGTTGTTTAGAATTCTTCAAATGCAAGTTATTTGGGAATTAACATTAGTCTTTCATGAGATAACTAAACTACTTTTTGAGGCTTAGGGGATAAAGTGTACATAATATATATATATATCATCTCGTAATTCTTTGTAGCCAACTATGGTCCTGATTGTGTGACATCATCACACCCCTAACACCGAAACAGCCAAATATTTCAGGTCTCACTGACAGATGAAATATACATGTATGGTATATCAGAGTAAATTATAAATATGAGATAGATTGTTCTTTGCAACCAGCAGAGAATGACATGCTTTCAGCAGTATTTCAAGTCTGAAGATGGCTGTCTTCTGGGTTGTTGAATCATCGCCCTGATGGTGGAGACAGCAAGGATCGATGAAACGTCGGTAAACGTCTACCAGACTACACAGTGCAACAACCCAGAAGACAGGAATCATCGTAAACTCTTTCCAAATGTACATATCGGTCATTATGAAACTTTGTTTGGATATCTAATACATATGATTCATTTTGGTGAAATATTTACTCATTTGTAACCTGAAAATCGTATGCCATTCAGTAACAAGCTGTCTTCTGTTTGGTGCTGCTACCCAAAAGGAAGATCCATATTAATATGCCCTACTTTATATGCACGTTAAGCAGTAACGCTTTAATGAGTTGGCTACAAATAACAGAACATATAAAAGGAAAGATGTTGAAACCATAATGGATTGTTGGTGCTTATAACTAGGTTTTCTTAATGACATACAGGATCTATCTGGCACAGCATCAGGAAGACAGTTGGTCTTGCGCATAGCCACAAAGACGAGAAGGCGGAGGAGCACCGAGACGGGTTCACAGCTCTCATTAAGGATCTGAAGAACTCGTTGAGACCAGATGGTCTCTTGCTTACGACAACCGTCCTGCCTAATGTGGATGCCTCGGTAAGTATCCTGTGGCAGCAGCTGTTACCTGCATTGGTAAAATGTAGTTTTCTCTCTGTTTCACTACACCATTAAGGTTCACATCAACAGCAGCCACATTCGAGTGAACTCTCAAATCTTCTGTCACTATTAGAATCAAAATACATTTTGCCATGGAGATCATTCAGGCTAGCACGGCAGTTTAAATAGCCGAGCGTTCTAGGGCGCTAAGTACAGCAATGGCTAAAAGTGGTTGGTGTGTGAAGCTCACTACCCATGACAGGTTAATTCTAAGGTTAAGACTGATCGGAGCTATAAATATATATGTCAGTAACATGGTACTTATCAGAAGGAGAATTTTGTGTTTATTAATGTTGGTGCCAAACATAAACACTCAACTACACACTACTAAGAATACTGTCGCACAATGGCCGTGTACCACGAGAGATGAATATGGCATACAGTATTTTGGAAATGGGATATTTAAAAGAACAATTGTGCTGAAGAAAGTTGATCAAATTAGGAATGGAGAATATATACAGAGATCCACTGATTAAATTGAAACCTAGTATTATCAGTGAGATCAAATCTAAGAGATAAAAATGAGCAGTCAAACAGATTTGAAGGATATAATCTGAATTAAATGGATAAGAAATGTTTTTAATGTTGGGTTTTTGTAGCGAGAAAGAGTTTTGTGTTCCATTTGTTGTCTATACATATGACAGCTGCAACAACGGGTTTTAAAAAACACCATAAAACTATTTTCAAAATTAAGTTACCACTGTCCTCCACTCACCCATATTTTAGTTCAGAGGTTAAGAACTGGCGGACCATAGGAATATTTGGAGGTACAAAATGTAACATGACATTTTTCTTTCCTGTAGATTTACTACGATCTGAAGGATATTGTACCTAACCTGGATTATATCAGTGTTTTGGCATTTAACTATACAACTCCAGAAAGGAAGCCTGATGAGGCAGACTATCCTGCGGCCCTGTACCAGGCTGGAGACAGGGATACCAACCTCACTGTAGACGGCACAATCCGTTGGTGGCTCGAGAAGGGAGTGCCAGGTAAGGATATTACGCAAATGAGATTGAGAGTGGGGAGAGGCGAAACACATTTCAATGATTTCAAAGGACGTACCTGAAAACTATCATAAAATGTTTTCATACCCATACTGTATCTCTTGCCTCACAAATTATTTTGACTCTCTTTATTGCAGCGAATAAGATCATCCTCGGAATTGGAGCTTTTGGCGTGACCTGGAAACTGACATCAGAAAGCAAGATCTCTGGTGTGCCCCCAATTGGGGCTGATGGTCCAGGTGAAGCAGGACCTCAGACCAAGACCCCTGGTCTGTTGTCATATCCAGAGGTGTGCAGTCTACTTCCTAACAGCAATGTGAAATCGCCATCAGCCCCCCATCAGCTGCGTCTTGTCACCGACCCTTCTCACAAACTTGGATCATATGCTTACCGCCTGCCTGATTCCAGCTCTGATACTGGCCTGTGGGTGGCCTATGAAGACCCTGACACTGCTGGTTACAAAGGTGCATATGTTAAAAACAAGGGCTTGGGGGGCATTGCCATATGGGATATCTCACTTGACGACTTCAGAGGCATTTGTACTGGAGAAAGGTTCTCCATTCTTAAAGCAGCGAAGAATCACTTGTAAGGACCAAGCCCTTGTATATTTGAGATATGCTCGATAGAAATCCAATAAATAGCCCTTACCCGATGTCTTTTATGTGAGTTCATCCACATTAATATATTAAACTGATGTCTTACATTGCTGCTTTGTGGGATGAAACTTACTTTATTTAAAGAAATTGTTCCAGCTACCAAGAAAATTAATTGTATTTTTAGATTACCAAGGTAAAAATTGTCTTTATTCTCAGAGGGAAGACATGCATCAAATTTGTGAGCAAAATATCAAGATATTATTACTAAGGCAAGTGACATGTAATTAATCACCACTGTCCTGTAAGAGATTAAACAAATTGAAAGCTAAAATCCTTCTCATCAGCATGTGGTTGTATTTCCCAGACATCCGATTTTGTGGGGTCCAAAAGAAATTAGAGATGCAAGATGTAATGGGATTCTCTCATTTGCTCTCCTGAATTTTCATGACAAGAATTGTATATCCCTTTCCATAAAGTCCCTGCACACTTCAATACATTTGACAGTAACAAGAGACTGCTCCACGTGCTGATTATATTTCGATTATCGCTGGGACTTCATATTCCTCAATTTATGATTGTAGATGATTTACACGTCTCACATATGTTAACAACTTGTTCATGGAAAGATGATATCAGATTTGGAAAAATACTGAAAGACGGCTCTGATTTTTTTTGTGAATTAGTTTTTGTCTTAGGATCAGGCTTTGAGTTTAGATCGGCACGGATGGCTATCATGCATTTACTTTGTAAACAGACTGAATTGTGTATAAGGAAAAAGAGTATCTCAAAAATTGTGTATTGCATGATGTAAAAAGTGTTTAAAAATAAATAAATATATATGTATGTCGAGATAAAACATCTTCAGAGTTTCTTTTACAGACTTCAAGAAAGCTTATGTCTCATGAGAGAAGCATTGAACTGTACAACATTTACACTGATTTTTGTGTTTCGGAAAGAAGTGCTGCTTCTTGACATAACTAGCTGTTTTTTAAGGCCTCGCATTGTGTGACCAGTTGTATCTGTTTGTGGTGCAAAGTTAGATGAGCACCAGTTTAAATGTTTATCATGTAGTTATAATATTGTGCCTAAGCTGTCACCCAATTTTACAAAGCAAAGTATGGTTATGTCGAGCAATTAGTCTCCTCAGTGAGATACATGATATGGGATAGGAGCATCAAATCGGACGGAGTTACGAAAAGGAAACATTGGCAAGGTATTGATATTGTAAATCATATAAAGAACGCATTTATACTCACTATCACCATTCTTTGAAGGCATGTGTCTGCGAGATACAGATATAAATAAGAGTATTTGTATGTTTTTGTGACGATGTCTGCGTCACTTTCGAGACTCTCGTATCAATTTTGCAAGTTTATTGATAATTGAATTGCAGTACCATTATTTCACATAAATTTCGATTAATTTTTAATTTGGCAGACCTGGAGCTGCAACTAAAACGTTCCAATGTTGGTATTGACTGTGGTACCAGTATATTCTCTTTGGTCTAAACCTTAATTGTGTAAGTTGATTGGTTATTGTTTTCACGTGTTTCGGGATTCGCGATCTAATTTAAATTCAAATCAATGTTCACTTACATCGATTAGCAGTTTTCGACTTCTGAGGTCAGACTTAGAGATTGGGACTGGGTTGTGGCGTTTTATTCCGCCATCCAAATTAACTTTCAAATGATTTGAATAGCGCTGTCTGTTCGTACAGCTGATGACGGCATACTATATAACATTCTCGAGCTGTCATGGCGGTGGACGTTGGTGTTATTTGTTTGTGGTGAAGAAAAATCTCATTGTAGGCACATCTCTTCTAAATTTTAAAGTTAACTGATTGAACGGTAAGTGTAACTTTGAGTTATTGTTCCTTAAAACAAACGATAACATTTGAAAGTGCTTATTTGTATGTATAATCTTCTGAATTTGCAGTTCCTCGTGTGGTTGGAGCTGTCTCATATTTTACGTATCTTAACTGAATGCAAGTTCTTAGTTGTGTGTATTTTGTTGTAATATTTTGTATTTATACATTAACTTACTTAAAAATACCAAACAGAATACCGTGAATAAATATATCCAAGCGTCGTCTTGATCTTCACAAAAAGTTTCCGTGCCATGTACATTTTGTTAAAGAATGTAGGACGGAAGCAGTTACATCCCAGTTGCAGCTGAGATGTGTGCTCAGGACTGAATTCAACCTCGGACTTGTTGATTAAAACATATGGGCTTCATCCTCATTAATCAGACACTTGGTCCAGGCAGTACTGATCACTTGCATTAACATAATTTTATATAGTTTATTAAAATGTCTGCAACCCACTCCGTCCTCATCATCATAAACTTTAAAGTTTCTCTCTCCTGGTATGTCTGTATTTATCTTTTAATGTACATTCAGTCGCATTTCTAGGTAATTTGATTATTGCAGTTTCTGCTGTATGTTGTTATTTGTTTTTGAACATACTTCTGAGCTGAACTTTAAAGTAAGGATGGTCATAATTTTAGTATAAACTTATGTGTGTCTTGTCTTTTTATTTAATACTCATCTTATCATCCCACATATTTAATTAAAGTTCTTTAATTTTGTCTCTAAAGCTTTATTCTCACAAGTAACAATATTATGTCACCAACAAATCAATTTACTTTATTTTTTAGTCTTCCAAATTTTGATCTTGTGAGCTCAGTCAGTATAGTGACTGGGTACAGGCTGGAGGACTGGGGTTCAATCCTCAATGGGGGGGCAGAGGAATTTTCTTCTAGCCTGTGCGTCCAGATCGGCCCTGCCTCCTATCCAATGGGTACCAGGATCCTTTCCTGAGGGTAAAGTGCTGCCAGGCCGTAATGCTAACCACTCAGCCCCATCTAGTGCTTAGGTCAAGAATGAGTAGGAGTTATACCTCCACTTCCCCCAATCTCCTACATGGCGTATATATAGTGGAACAGCTTTTAAATGTTAATCTTGCAAGTTTGTTTGTTTGCTTGTTTATTTGTGTGTGTGTGTCTCTCTCTGCCTCTCTTCCATTTTATGTACCAACACTTAAATTACAGATGCTAGTATGTATTTTATATCAGACAATTTTCTTCAATATTTGTGTACCACTGAAATGAATACCACACTTTGAGGATTACAGTTCTAAATAATTTAATAGATTCATGTGGCTCTCTTACAATATCTGGGAACCAGCATTTAATCCAAACTGTTTTTTTCTTTCTTTTACATATTGCATTCCTGTAGTGCTTCTGTTACAAAGAATGTTAATTGTACTGAAGTCCAGTCTGCTCAGATTAAGAATGTTTGTATGTGTGTGGATAATGATGAACACCCTCAAGGACTGAGGTTATGGATATCTATGGATGCGTTTGCATATGACTGTGGTCCTTAACGGACAATTACGTGTGACTCTCACGTTGAAACAGCAATGTTTACGAGACACGCTTAAAATTAGAACAAGAGATTTGAGGTTTTCATGGTATCAGAAATGCTGAATTTGGTCTTCTAGGTTGTGAGATTTTGTACTGTTATATGTAGTTAGCAATTTTTAAGAGAAACATCATTTTCTTCTTCTGGATAGAGATGTAATGTCGGTAACCACCTACAAGAACATAGTTATGACATTGACATGGGAGTTTCACAGGCCTAGTGTAAATGAAGATGGTTGTCTAGAAAGTAAACTGAGAAAGGCAAAAACCCTTCCCCATGTAAAATGTGTTGTGTAAAGCTGCTAACCAGTCACCTCCACCCAGTGCTGATGATAAGCATACACGATGTCCCAAAAAGATGTATATGTTACTGGCAGTGTATAGAATGACTAAAGTCTTTGGATGGTTACTTCTCCGAAACCTGCTCATTGGGTTTTCCTAATTCCAGGGATTTCAGTTTCATTTGTGTTACAGCTTCTCTGATTTTCACTGTCTCCCAAAGTGTTCAGACATTCCAACATCCAATTCGTGATTTCGTTTTCATTGCAAACATTTTTTTCTGTGTTGTCCATCCCACTGTTATTTGTTGCGGTTTCTCTAATAAGATAATCTCGGATGTATAGGTTATTAGCCTTTATCACCTATAGCTCATTGGAGCGAGTGCCCCCTTACATCACCTGGGCTTGATGGTTTCCTGTAGGAGTATATTCCCTTGGCTGTAGTAGGTGCCCCCAACTCGGAGGACTTTGGTATCAATTTCATCTCGAACCTACCTCTTGAACTGTCCAGCAAGAGAGGCCCTACCAATTACTAAGCTACCACCGGCATAGCTATTGTTGTAATCAGTGCATGCAAGCCCCACCATTGCATCAAGGTACCATTGGGGAGGATGTGGAAGGAATAGTTGTAACAAATTAGAAAGAATTTGCCTATACCTGACTACCAGAAACAATTTGAAATACAATATGCATTCAAGATTTCTGTCTTATGGGCTGTTGCGCCGTGTAGTATGGTAGATGTTTACCAACGTTTCAGAGGTCATACTGCCAAAGTCATCGGGGCGATCACCCTGATGACGGAGGCTGGATGACCTCTGAAACGTTGGTGTTAAATTACCATACTACATCATGTAACAAACCATAAGACAGACATGTTCATACCCATTGCTGTGAAAACCTCAAATCAAACAAAAATATGCCTAGCTCAACAACCATAGTGTACATAAGTAACATGAATTTTGACTTATGATGTTGCTCATAAACAGGTAAATCGTATGGAGTTTGTGTACTTTTTCATATATTGAAGATGTCCTTAGCTGTGTTAAAGGGGAACATTCCAGAAAGAAGAATAAAGTACTGGTCCCTTCGCAAATCAGGTGACTTGGTTTTCTTTCAGGCAAGCACTGGAAGTAGCCTGAACGCGGAAAAGGCCGTAAAAGTTGGGAAGAAAAGAATACGATCTGTGACAGCAGGCTCCCTTGCTACCAGATTTTATGCACAGATACTCAAGAAGACTGAAGGACCTTCACCACTGCCCACTGAACGAGCCAGCTCCAGGAGCAGACGCAACAGAAGAACCTGTCATGACAAATGAGGACCTGTGGCCCTTAGATGTGCAGTTTCTTGCCCAAGAGAAGGAAATCTTTGCAGTCGAATCAACTTTACTTAAAAAGCTGGTGAGCATCGCAAAGTTAGTGCCCACTTTTCATATTGTGCATTCTTTGTATGAAAGTTGAAATGACGTCACCATGGGTAGTCAGGGGTCACGGTCTGAGGTCTTGGGCCTTGTGCCGCTTGGTCACTGGGACCGTGGGTTTGTTACCCACTCAAGCTATGTATGTCTGTCCGCGTTTTTTTGTGTTGTGCTGCCCTGTGATGGGCCGATGCCTCGTCCAACCAAAATATCTGTAGATCAAAACCAACGAAAAATTTGGGACCCCCAGTGCTCAGGCACTTGAAGAACCGGTCGTTCCCAGTATCCAAAGTATGTTAAGTGTGCACAGTCAGAGTGTCTGGTGGCTTTATTTCTCGAAGTACTTGAAAATTATAGTTACGAAACTTGGTATTTGTGGGCATAGTAGTGGGGGGAATACATTAAAACTTGTGCATTTTTTGTTATGTGCTGTATTAATCTAATTGACCTCTGTTTCACATTAATCTTAAATCAAACTCATTAGTTGGTAACAGAATTGCTCACCGTACAAAAAAATGGCGCTTGATACGAAATTTGTATATCTCACTCTCGTTAAAATGTGTAACTTTTATTACCACTTAATGAGATAAAAGAAATTCAATTGGCCTCTGCAGGATCATGTCTGTAGTAGATCCGTCAAATGGAACTACGGTTCGAGTCGGGTTCTGGCCTCTCATAACATCCGAGTCCAAGCGTTTCTATTCTGGGTAGTCATTTTCCAGTTGCGGCGTCTGAGAAAACTGACAGCGTCTTCCTTTTCTGCATCCTCACATCCCTTCCATTGCTTCCGACTGGTTGACTGCTCTAAGGGCTTTCTTTGGGATGTGATCTGGTGGTAGTCGCTGAATATGTCCAGGTGATCGTAGCCTTTTAAGTTTGACAAAGGTAACAAGATCATAAAGTTCTTTGTTGTATCTGATTCTCCAGTGTCCATCTTTGTTCACTGATCTAAAATCCGCCCAAGTATCTTTCTTTCAAAGGTATTTGTAACAACCTCTGAATTCTTGGAAGGCTTTCAGCTTTTGCTTCCGTAGGTGAGGACTGTTCGGATTAAGGTCTCATACAGCCTTATTTTGGATTTCTTATGCTTATCACAGCTTTTTATTATTGCATGCAGTGAATATTATGCATTGCTTTAGGCTCCCCTGGATTTCCTCAAGCTCGTAATTATTGTCAGTGGTACATGAACCTAGGTAAATAAGATTATTGACCATCCTGATATTATGGTCACCAATTCTGAGCCATTGGCCTTTGTTGGTTCTAGAGTGTGTCTGAATCATTTCTTGAGTTTATTGACATTTTGAACTGAGACCTGTTTCTTTGGCAGCTTTCTTGAGTTCCTGTTAAGTTTCTTTGATTGCCCTGATATTCCTGTTCAGAAGGCAGATGTCTCCTGCGTAACCCACCATCTGTGTTGCATGATGTTCTGGTGTGCCTTTAAAGTTTGCAGATAGTTTACTGATAGCATATTCCAGTGCCAGATTAAGTAGGGATGGGGCCACCCCTTCACCCTGATTAAGGTCCTGCGTAATTTTTAATGGGTCTGTTAATTGAGCTTGGGTTTTCACGTGGCCAAGATGTAGACGAAACCTCGGCGGCTAACGCGCGTCTCGCGACTTTGTTTGAAAAACCATTATAAGCGTCTGTCTTGTTGTAACTTGTGAGTGTACATAATGTAAGATTTAGTTCAATGTATATTGAGGAGGCTTGCATGCTCAAATGACCCTTAGGGCTATGCCAGCCGGAGCTTCAGCTCATGGTAAGGTCACCCAAGCCGGACAGGTTTAAGGCAATGCGCCAGACTAAGAGTGATACTCTGGTCCTCCAGGTTGGGGGTTGGGCTTAAGGCTAACAACCTTTCACCGTAAAAACAAACAACAAACAAATTAACTGTGCCTCCGACCAGGACGGACTCTTTGGCATTTCAATGGCAATTGATATGGATATGGGATTTGGAACGTGGAACATTAGGAGTCTCTGTAAGGCTCAGGCACTGAAATCAGTGAGTAGGGAATTAGAGAATTATAAGTTGGACTTAGTGTCAGTGCAAGAAGTGCGATGAGAGGGGAGGGCAGAATCCCAGTGGACAGTTTTACATTTTTCTATGGAAAGGGAAATGACAATCATCAGATACGGATGGGTTTTTTTTGTTCATAGCAAAGTTAGGGCTGCAGTTAAGAGAGTAGAATTTGTTAGTGACCGGTTGTCTTACGTAATTTTGGAAGGACGTTGGTGCAACATCATTGTCCTTGATGTTCATGCCCCAACTGAGGACAACACCGATGATATCAAGGATAGCTTTTATGAAGAATTGGATTCAGTATTTTATACATTTGGCAAGTATCACATGAATATTCTGCTAGGATATTTCAATGCAAAAATTGGGAGGGAGGATATCTTCAAACCCACAATAGGCAGCGAGAGTCTCCATGCACTTAGTAATGTTAACGGTGTTAGAGCAGTAACCTTCGCTACATCAAAAGATTTAATTGTAAAAAGTACAAAAATTCCACACCGTGATGTTCATAAATACACTTGGACTTCTCCAGATGGCAGCACACACAATCAAATAGATCATGTATTAGTAGATAAGAGAAGGCAAACAAATGTAATTGATGTGAGATCATTCAGAGGAGCAGATTGCGACACTGATCATTATCTGGTGGTAGCAAAAGTGAGGGAGCGGCTTTCAGTAAGTAGACGAACTAAACAAAATTTTGACACAGAAAGATTTGATTTGAAAAAATTAAGTGAGGGAGAGGCAAAGGAACAATATCAAGTTGAAATTGCGAATAGGTTTCAAATTTTAGAGACAAATGAGGATAATGAAAGTGTGGACATCAACAGGGAGTGGGAAAATGTCAGAAACTGCATCAAAATTTCAGCAAAAGAGAAACTAGGATACTACAGGAGAAAGCAAAATAAACCGTGGTTTGATGAAGAATATTCCAAA
>NW_019060767.1:67120-109373 GCF_000696155.1 Zootermopsis nevadensis | reverse complement strand
ACGTTAAACGTTAAGCGCCCGCCTCTCGAAAACCGTAAGAGATGGATCTGGACATATTGCGTACGAAATACGTGTTACCTCTTGAGCTTTCCATATCTGTTTTCAGATTTTACATATCGCAAATGGTTTAGGTTCTACAAACACTTATTTATACAAATAAAGACGCATCGCACTTAACGCTACTGCTGCGTTTGTCATTCTATGTAAAGATAACAAGATGGATGACATCGAAGTTAAAAGAGCCCGAAACGTGGATGCACAACAATGATACTGTAAATTTGGAAGGTTATAAATGCATCACGCAATTTATGCGTGACGAACAAAGAGCAGGCGGAGTGGCTATGTACGAGAAACATGGAGCAACTACCATGGCTACCCCACATCTGTTGATGAAGTTACCTAAAGAGGATGGAGCAGATTACAGAATAGCTGAGGCTGAAAAAAGCGGTGATATTTGTGCGTCAGAGTGTATGGTCAATGGTGAAAAAGTTTTTGTTGTTACTCTGTATATTTCTAACAACACACCTATTGATGATTGTAAGAGATTTGTTTTCAGTCATTTGGGAACGTTTCCTCCCAAATTTACAGAGATGTTTTCAATTATGGCGACAGAAGATCGTAATACAATGCCCATAATATTGGCAGGAGCTTTTAACATTGATTTAAAGTATGAAAATCAAAGCTTTGTCAATGTAGTACTACTAGATCAAAATCTTGTACAGATATGGTGTTTGCACTAAATGTTGATACTCTAAAGTGTACAAATTTTATAACAGATTTTAGCTACCACAGACCCATCTTAAGCGAAACTAATTCAAGTTAAATAAGTAATGTCTTAATCAAACTATTTACTCAATTGTAAAGCATGTATAAAGAGAATATTTAGAAAAAAGTTAATATATAAACTTCCTTTCATTGTATTTATTGCCTAAATATAATTTAAATACAAAGACGTATTTACGTCAGATTCTCCGGAACCGTGGTTCCACTGTCATTTTTTCTCTAAACATACATGACTTTTCAGACACATAATTTGACAAAATCCATTACATTATACATAATTCTTTACTTCAGCTTTGTGAACCATTATACTCTGTACTGTGGTTGGACCACATACTTTTCTGAGTCAACAATGTTACCCTACTACTTAAAACCAAAACAGTTTGTCTTCAGAAGTAAACTGATATATGCTCATGAATATGGAAATTACCATCTACACTTGCCGTTTAATCATGAAAGTCGTAATTAACGTAATTATTACAATCACTGTAGCGGGAATTGAATTATAAAACATTGCAACACGAATAAAACCAAAGAAAATAACCAGCAGGCACAATATGCCACATTCCTGAGGAATATTTATAAATTTTGTTAAGTTTATCCGTGTGTTAATTTGAGAATACAAAATCCAAACATACTTTAATTTTAAATTATCAGAGTACAACCTTCTTCCAAAATTTCTTAGATCAACGGTCTATACTTAAAAACAAACCCGTAGCTACGTCCTAATAGATCCCATCGAGCAACTTTCATCGCACCTAGCCACATTTTTTTTTAGTGATTGCTTTGCCCGAGCAACTTCGAATCGGTGTGGAAAGATGTCAGGAGAGTATGATCTCACAACTCTCTTACAGGACGCCAATCCCTGAAATCTTAATAGTTATGCTCAGATACAATATGAAGCATAATCTATTTTTTCCTCAACTGCGAGTTTCTTGACTGCGACATCTTATGCTATTAGAATGTACTTTACTAGAGGCAAGTAACTCTAATTCCCTACAAATAGATGTCGCGCATTTATATTCATCACTAGTTTCAAATAATGATACGAAATATACACTGTGGTGTTTCTTGTCTTGTACAATTTCATGACTACAACCATAAATTTCTCATTTTCTATGGCTAAGGCCTTACATTTTCCATGTTGCTGTAGCCTGCGTTCAAGTTGTGAAATCTGAACGTGGTCGCATGGGCAAATATCCTTTCATCTGTGCTAGTTCTTGTTAATCTCTGTGCCTTCGATGCAATTCTCCAATTTCTTGAAAGCACCTACCTGCTTCGTAATAGACAGTATTGTTTTCGGAGTCCGTGGCCATGCTTGTGAAAACCCCGTTTATATAAGACACATACAGACACTGTTATTTACACGCTTGTGATAGGTATTCAGTTTGTGGAAAGTTATTCACATCGCACTTTTAAGCTTTCATAATTGAATTAACGAGCAAACATCTTGATAACAGGTAATAGTTTCTATATTATACACTGAAATTAGTATCAGAGTAGTCATTCTGTTTTGTTGCACAGTAAGCATTTTGCACCGCTGTTTGGACGCCAATTATTCCATTGTATTGAGCATGTTCTTTCCAGATTGTTGTTTTTTGGTATCTCAGTTGTTTCTTCAGTAGTTAGTCTCAGTTTTATGACAGTTTGGTTTTTTGATGGATGTAGACTTGTGTTAGGTTTATAGCGAATGAATGGCACGGTTTACAGCAGTGTACATAATAGAAATTGCATAATTTTTCTGTTTACGTTTTACCTGTAGAATGTGCTTCTTTAATAATCACGTTTGTGTGTTTTAATTATGAATAACGTGTGTTCATTACTTTTTTCAGAAATGGCAGAGGATTTTGATGTTGAAGCCATGTTGGAAGCTCCGTATAAGAAAGGAGTAAGTTACATTCATAATGTAGATAATGTTTCTCTTATGAGTGCAAATGTTGATGTAGATTTATATTTTTGCAACCAATGTTTTGAATTTTTTATAATGATTGTATATTTATTGCACATCAGGCATGGTTCTGCAAACTTGATATTCACTCATAATACATTTTGGGGTGATGATTAAATTGTTTGATACACCATATGATTTTGTATAACCATTTTTGTTACATGCACTTTTATATTGCTAGTTTGTTCTGAACATTGCCTGTTGTACAAGTTTGTTATCTTATCCTAGCCCACTCGTGTTATTTCACTGACATGAACTCCTCCATTTTTGTATCTTGTAGACCCTTACATATCACAGCTTGGCTCAGAACCGAGCCACAGACCTGGGCTGGGGCTCAAAGCACAGAGGTACTACAAAGTCTAGTTAGGTATCTTTGTTCATTTGTAGTTTTATATATTATTGTTAGTGTTAATTCATGCCATTAAAAATATAATTTATGTTATGGTACAGTTAGTTTTGTTTTGAGTTACAGATAGTTGTTAACTTTAGTTTCTTATATTGATGGCAGAAGAAGGATAACATATCAGTTTTATAAATTAACTTGCAAGGATGTGTTATGCTCCTTCATATTAAGTTTAGGTGGCATGTAAGATTAAATTAGTATTGTATGTGGATTTTTACCACAGTATTTAGTTTTGGCTGCGGAAATATTCTTATGGGTAGTTTCATGTGGCAAGGTTTCTGAATGTATCCCCTTCTGTCACCCCAGGGTCCTACCCAGATGGGTTTGCAAGCAACAGTCACTCTTAACCAAGAGATGCTTGATCGCTCGAACATTCCGGCAGATGAAGATTCAAACCAGGAGGCTGTGGAGGCCAAAATTCCTGATAAAAACGCTCCCAGATGCACAGTAGCCTAGTCCGCACATTTACACACAGCCACGGCCAGATGAGCTTTGCTGTGTATGTGTTTCTTGAATTGGTGTGATTGGCAGATTGTTTGCATTGTGTGCTTGAGAGAATGCAAGTTACAGTGGTTATTTATGTTGGGGACTTTGACATTGACGTGTTAGTGTTGTATGCTGACAGGTTGAAAATTGGTACCTGATCTGTAATGAGATCCTGAAGGTGAGATTAACCCACATTTACCTGTAAACAGCCTACTGAACAAACCATGTACCAATGGTTCTTACATATTAAATTGCATTAACCATTCTTAAACAGTCATGTACACAATGTCACAGGTGGAATGAACTAATTGCGCAAATACCCAGTTTACTTTTTACTTAAAAATTCATATATTTCTTTATGCTTTGTGATATTCTTGTCATGTTCTTTCTGGGACTCGGACAGAAAATCACAAATTTCAGACCTACGCTGTCAAAATTGAATTTTATTGAAACGTTAAAAAGATTTTGAAAACACAAACGTGAGATGTCTCATGAGCTGTATCTTTGCAGACGTAAGGATGTGGTACTGTATTTGGCCGAGCAGGAGGACAGTCACGTGTCATATAGGAGGTGAGTAATGAGACGTACGGGTTATCGGGGAACTTATATATGGTCCCACCCTTATCCTTCCCTTGATAGAGCTTCTGGTGGGTTGAGAATAATTCCTTTAGCAGCGATGTTGTGTGAATGGTTTAGCCAGCTTCGATGTGTGACCTCCGAGCTTCGATCCGTGACCTCTGGGCCTGGAGCCAGAAGATGAAACCACCCCTCCTTCATTAGTCTCATAACAAAGAGAGTAGAATGAATTATTAATGGAGTGCTGGTGTGTGTTTTTCTTCCTTTTTTTCTTCCTGCGTGATGCCTGGTTGCGTTGCCGTGGGTTACCAACACTTTGTGTGGCTGTTTCATAGGATGACGGGTCGAGCAGCAAGACGGCTTCACAGCGGGAGAATGGGACGTCGAGCAGTCACAAGTCATCTGGGTGAGTCACCATTTGCAAATTTTTAAATATTTTCTGTCCAGTCACCACATATAAATGAGCACCATCATTGAAATTCTTGATGATTTGAAACTGGCAGTAGAAATGAATATTGACTGTTGTTCTGTTTGTTATAGAAAACTGTTCTGTACTATGCAGTGCAATAGTAGTGTGATTGGTGAGTATGGAGTGGTTACTTGTCTTGGCAGCTGCAACATGCTGCCTTGGTTTATAAGTAGACCCAGTCTTAATTTATCGTACCATGCTTTGGGGAATGTGATAAAGTAATTGTGTAATTGTGAGCAATTAAAGTATACAGCAGTTGATTCAGTACATGATTTTGCCAGGCAGAGACCATTGTTCCTCATTAAAGTAAGTGGTATAACCTAGAAAAGTTGTGATGGTTACACATTTTTCAATAGTTACTGTCATTTAGTTTTGAATGGTTATTTAAGGTTACAAAAATAAAAATAAAGCAAACTTATAATGAAAAATAAAATGACACCAGGAAGAGCAAGCACCGCAGCCGATCTCGTGAAGGGCGGCGCAGCAGAAGCCGGTCCCACCATCATGAGCGAGATCGCCAGCGTGAGAAGGATCGCTCAGAGCGTCAGCACAGCAGGAGTCGATCTCATCATTGTGAAAAGCATGGGGAACGACGCAAGAGTAAAGAAAAGGAAACACAACATCATTCTCGAGACAGAGAGAGGGAGAGAACACGTGAGCGTAAGAAGAAATCTCTCTCACCTATCCTGCTGCCACGTGCTAGGGACAAGTTTCCATTTAAGAAAGGATCTCCACCTCTTGGCCTGTGAGTGTTTTGTGTGCTTGAAATATTTTAAGCGTCTCAGATGCTTGCATTGTAATATTGATCGACTTTTTATATTGAAATTTTATTTTGTGTTTTATGTTTGCTTTATCCTGTTTGGTCACTTTTTATAAAATCTATTGGTTAAACAATCCATGTGTTACAGCATCTGATTCATAGTTTTAGTAAGTATTATGCAACATAGTAATCTGGTATACATATTCATTCAGATGTGCATAATTGCAGAGAATTTTATGGTATTGTTAATTTAGAGCAGTTGGTCCCAGTAATTTGGAATTGCAGAGAATTTTATGGTATTGTTATTTTAGAGCAGTTGGTCCCAGTAATTTACTGGTTCCACTGTCATTTTTTCTCTAAACATACATGACTTTTCAGACACATAATTTGACAAAATCCATTACATTATACATAATTCTTTACTTCAGCTTTGTGAACCATTATACTCTGTACTGTGGTTGGACCACATACTTTTCTGAGTCAACAATGTTACCCTACTACTTAAAACCAAAACAGTTTGTCTTCAGAAGTAAACTGATATATGCTCATGAATATGGAAATTACCATCTACACTTGCCGTTTAATCATGAAAGTCGTAATTAACGTAATTATTACAATCACTGTAGCGGGAATTGAATTATAAAACATTGCAACACGAATAAAACCAAAGAAAATAACCAGCAGGCACAATATGCCACATTCCTGAGGAATATTTATAAATTTTGTTAAGTTTATCCGTGTGTTAATTTGAGAATACAAAATCCAAACATACTTTAATTTTAAATTATCAGAGTACAACCTTCTTCCAAAATTTCTTAGATCAACGGTCTATACTTAAAAACAAACCCGTAGCTACGTCCTAATAGATCCCATCGAGCAACTTTCATCGCACCTAGCCACATTTTTTTTTAGTGATTGCTTTGCCCGAGCAACTTCGAATCGGTGTGGAAAGATGTCAGGAGAGTATGATCTCACAACTCTCTTACAGGACGCCAATCCCTGAAATCTTAATAGTTATGCTCAGATACAATATGAAGCATAATCTATTTTTTCCTCAACTGCGAGTTTCTTGACTGCGACATCTTATGCTATTAGAATGTACTTTACTAGAGGCAAGTAACTCTAATTCCCTACAAATAGATGTCGCGCATTTATATTCATCACTAGTTTCAAATAATGATACGAAATATACACTGTGGTGTTTCTTGTCTTGTACAATTTCATGACTACAACCATAAATTTCTCATTTTCTATGGCTAAGGCCTTACATTTTCCATGTTGCTGTAGCCTGCGTTCAAGTTGTGAAATCTGAACGTGGTCGCATGGGCAAATATCCTTTCATCTGTGCTAGTTCTTGTTAATCTCTGTGCCTTCGATGCAATTCTCCAATTTCTTGAAAGCACCTACCTGCTTCGTAATAGACAGTATTGTTTTCGGAGTCCGTGGCCATGCTTGTGAAAACCCCGTTTATATAAGACACATACAGACACTGTTATTTACACGCTTGTGATAGGTATTCAGTTTGTGGAAAGTTATTCACATCGCACTTTTAAGCTTTCATAATTGAATTAACGAGCAAACATCTTGATAACAGGTAATAGTTTCTATATTATACACTGAAATTAGTATCAGAGTAGTCATTCTGTTTTGTTGCACAGTAAGCATTTTGCACCGCTGTTTGGACGCCAATTATTCCATTGTATTGAGCATGTTCTTTCCAGATTGTTGTTTTTTGGTATCTCAGTTGTTTCTTCAGTAGTTAGTCTCAGTTTTATGACAGTTTGGTTTTTTGATGGATGTAGACTTGTGTTAGGTTTATAGCGAATGAATGGCACGGTTTACAGCAGTGTACATAATAGAAATTGCATAATTTTTCTGTTTACGTTTTACCTGTAGAATGTGCTTCTTTAATAATCACGTTTGTGTGTTTTAATTATGAATAACGTGTGTTCATTACTTTTTTCAGAAATGGCAGAGGATTTTGATGTTGAAGCCATGTTGGAAGCTCCGTATAAGAAAGGAGTAAGTTACATTCATAATGTAGATAATGTTTCTCTTATGAGTGCAAATGTTGATGTAGATTTATATTTTTGCAACCAATGTTTTGAATTTTTTATAATGATTGTATATTTATTGCACATCAGGCATGGTTCTGCAAACTTGATATTCACTCATAATACATTTTGGGGTGATGATTAAATTGTTTGATACACCATATGATTTTGTATAACCATTTTTGTTACATGCACTTTTATATTGCTAGTTTGTTCTGAACATTGCCTGTTGTACAAGTTTGTTATCTTATCCTAGCCCACTCGTGTTATTTCACTGACATGAACTCCTCCATTTTTGTATCTTGTAGACCCTTACATATCACAGCTTGGCTCAGAACCGAGCCACAGACCTGGGCTGGGGCTCAAAGCACAGAGGTACTACAAAGTCTAGTTAGGTATCTTTGTTCATTTGTAGTTTTATATATTATTGTTAGTGTTAATTCATGCCATTAAAAATATAATTTATGTTATGGTACAGTTAGTTTTGTTTTGAGTTACAGATAGTTGTTAACTTTAGTTTCTTATATTGATGGCAGAAGAAGGATAACATATCAGTTTTATAAATTAACTTGCAAGGATGTGTTATGCTCCTTCATATTAAGTTTAGGTGGCATGTAAGATTAAATTAGTATTGTATGTGGATTTTTACCACAGTATTTAGTTTTGGCTGCGGAAATATTCTTATGGGTAGTTTCATGTGGCAAGGTTTCTGAATGTATCCCCTTCTGTCACCCCAGGGTCCTACCCAGATGGGTTTGCAAGCAACAGTCACTCTTAACCAAGAGATGCTTGATCGCTCGAACATTCCGGCAGATGAAGATTCAAACCAGGAGGCTGTGGAGGCCAAAATTCCTGATAAAAACGCTCCCAGATGCACAGTAGCCTAGTCCGCACATTTACACACAGCCACGGCCAGATGAGCTTTGCTGTGTATGTGTTTCTTGAATTGGTGTGATTGGCAGATTGTTTGCATTGTGTGCTTGAGAGAATGCAAGTTACAGTGGTTATTTATGTTGGGGACTTTGACATTGACGTGTTAGTGTTGTATGCTGACAGGTTGAAAATTGGTACCTGATCTGTAATGAGATCCTGAAGGTGAGATTAACCCACATTTACCTGTAAACAGCCTACTGAACAAACCATGTACCAATGGTTCTTACATATTAAATTGCATTAACCATTCTTAAACAGTCATGTACACAATGTCACAGGTGGAATGAACTAATTGCGCAAATACCCAGTTTACTTTTTACTTAAAAATTCATATATTTCTTTATGCTTTGTGATATTCTTGTCATGTTCTTTCTGGGACTCGGACAGAAAATCACAAATTTCAGACCTACGCTGTCAAAATTGAATTTTATTGAAACGTTAAAAAGATTTTGAAAACACAAACGTGAGATGTCTCATGAGCTGTATCTTTGCAGACGTAAGGATGTGGTACTGTATTTGGCCGAGCAGGAGGACAGTCACGTGTCATATAGGAGGTGAGTAATGAGACGTACGGGTTATCGGGGAACTTATATATGGTCCCACCCTTATCCTTCCCTTGATAGAGCTTCTGGTGGGTTGAGAATAATTCCTTTAGCAGCGATGTTGTGTGAATGGTTTAGCCAGCTTCGATGTGTGACCTCCGAGCTTCGATCCGTGACCTCTGGGCCTGGAGCCAGAAGATGAAACCACCCCTCCTTCATTAGTCTCATAACAAAGAGAGTAGAATGAATTATTAATGGAGTGCTGGTGTGTGTTTTTCTTCCTTTTTTTCTTCCTGCGTGATGCCTGGTTGCGTTGCCGTGGGTTACCAACACTTTGTGTGGCTGTTTCATAGGATGACGGGTCGAGCAGCAAGACGGCTTCACAGCGGGAGAATGGGACGTCGAGCAGTCACAAGTCATCTGGGTGAGTCACCATTTGCAAATTTTTAAATATTTTCTGTCCAGTCACCACATATAAATGAGCACCATCATTGAAATTCTTGATGATTTGAAACTGGCAGTAGAAATGAATATTGACTGTTGTTCTGTTTGTTATAGAAAACTGTTCTGTACTATGCAGTGCAATAGTAGTGTGATTGGTGAGTATGGAGTGGTTACTTGTCTTGGCAGCTGCAACATGCTGCCTTGGTTTATAAGTAGACCCAGTCTTAATTTATCGTACCATGCTTTGGGGAATGTGATAAAGTAATTGTGTAATTGTGAGCAATTAAAGTATACAGCAGTTGATTCAGTACATGATTTTGCCAGGCAGAGACCATTGTTCCTCATTAAAGTAAGTGGTATAACCTAGAAAAGTTGTGATGGTTACACATTTTTCAATAGTTACTGTCATTTAGTTTTGAATGGTTATTTAAGGTTACAAAAATAAAAATAAAGCAAACTTATAATGAAAAATAAAATGACACCAGGAAGAGCAAGCACCGCAGCCGATCTCGTGAAGGGCGGCGCAGCAGAAGCCGGTCCCACCATCATGAGCGAGATCGCCAGCGTGAGAAGGATCGCTCAGAGCGTCAGCACAGCAGGAGTCGATCTCATCATTGTGAAAAGCATGGGGAACGACGCAAGAGTAAAGAAAAGGAAACACAACATCATTCTCGAGACAGAGAGAGGGAGAGAACACGTGAGCGTAAGAAGAAATCTCTCTCACCTATCCTGCTGCCACGTGCTAGGGACAAGTTTCCATTTAAGAAAGGATCTCCACCTCTTGGCCTGTGAGTGTTTTGTGTGCTTGAAATATTTTAAGCGTCTCAGATGCTTGCATTGTAATATTGATCGACTTTTTATATTGAAATTTTATTTTGTGTTTTATGTTTGCTTTATCCTGTTTGGTCACTTTTTATAAAATCTATTGGTTAAACAATCCATGTGTTACAGCATCTGATTCATAGTTTTAGTAAGTATTATGCAACATAGTAATCTGGTATACATATTCATTCAGATGTGCATAATTGCAGAGAATTTTATGGTATTGTTAATTTAGAGCAGTTGGTCCCAGTAATTTGGACTTGTGTGCTAAATCTCAAAATATATTATGACTGTTATGCTAGCCCTTCAGATCAGACATCTGTTTGAGAAAATGATAGTCTCATCATTTGTTTACTCCTATACATTCACCAGGATAAGGTCTAGGGGATGAACAGTTTCCACAACTTTATGTACTTAAAAAAAATTAATGGTGAATAATCCAGTTTGTCACTGCCAGTCTTGTATTTGTTTTAAAATCATTTGACAGTGGTTTTGTTCTTTCATGATTTTTCCTTGTTGGAAGTAAAACCAGCATGTTATTGTATTGTGCTGTACTTGCATATATACAAAGAACTGAAGTGTCACGTTTATACACGTTACAAATACAGTGAAACCTCGATGCATCGTTTTCGGCGGGGGTGGGAAATAAAAACGATAGATGCGGGAATTCTCAGAAACGATCATTGCGGGAAAATTGTGGGCCGGGACTAAGATTTTTGAACGATCGATGCGATAAAACGATAGTTCGAGGAACGATAGAAGCGGGAAAATGTAACATTATTTTATATGGGATGTATCCGGGACCGAACAAAACGGACGATGCATCCGGGAAAACGATAGTTCCGGGAACGATGGATAGAGGTTTCACTGTATCTTGCCATTTGATTTTAAGGGGGTGGTGTCTCTGCATGTACAGAGGACAGTTTCTCATCCTTTTTCAGCTATTTTACAAATGTATGTTTGGCATTTCTTTTGGTCTGCCATTACAGTTGAAACTGTTTTTTTCTCAGTGACTGTAGACTATAAAAAAATTTAGGACTTTTGTATGGTACTACTCATGACAAAATTGAATGAGCTATTAAGTTCTTGATTAGTGTGGTAAGCACCACTGTACATTACCAAATTACATATCTGATTTTGGCTTCATGTAATTCAGTTGTATTTTATCCCATATTTATGGGTTTCTTTCATGTATATATTGAAGTGTGTGCATTCTTAAAATTGTGTTTTAAAATTTTGCAGACACTTTAGGATGGGCTATACCTTGTATGGGTGTTGATTGTTTCTTTCTTTCTTTTTGAAGAACTACAAAGTTGTCAACACAGACTGAAAGAGACAGATGGAAAACCGTCTTAAGTAATTTCCAAGTTTGGGGTTAACCCCAGGAAATAAGAAAATTTAGGTCTTTGTGCTGTAGCAGTATTTTGTTCCCTTCATAAATCTGTATTGTATGCATGTCGGGTTGATTCCCATGTTCCTCTTGCTCTGCATATGATTGAAGAGATTGTTTCAGCTTCATCAATACTGCCGCTAACAGTTCTTCGGTATTTTGAGTAGCTTCAGTTTTGAATTCATCTCAGTCATGAGTTTGGCTATCAGACGTGTGGATAATGACACAGTTGGAGAATAATCCCTTGTTGGTCCCTGATTTTCTATGGGTAGAGCAGTGAAGTGAACCAGTCCTAACCCTGTACAAAACATGATTTATTTTTATCATGAGGAAAGTGTGACTTCTTGGCCCCCCTTAATTTTGTGTTAATGTGAGCAGAAGCAAAACAGGCATTGAAAGAGAGAGGAGACAATGACCTTGATGTTATGAACACAAGCATTGATTTGGTGAACCTAAACTCATGAAGAGAGACAATAAATGTGTGGTTTGTGTATGCAGTTCATTATTTTTCAATCAGACAATTCCACTGGAGCAGAAATATGAATTACAGCATGTTTCATTTTAAGGTGGAAATATGCAGGCTATATTTTATGGCTTTGATTTTAGTGCCATAGATTTATGTTCCTTGGTTTAGACAATAAAAATTCCCTTAACCATGCATTGAAGGTTGTAAACAGTTGATTTACCTGTGCTTTTTACTAATTTGTATGATGTTTGCATAACAGGAGGCCAGTAGATGAGCTTTCTCCTGAGGAACGAGACGCCCGAACAGTATTTTGTATGCAGTTATCCCAACGAATTAGGGCTAGAGACCTGGAAGAATTCTTCTCTTCTGTTGGGAAGGTATTTACATTGTCATAATATACTCAAACTCATAGTTTACTAGGATTTGAGGTTTTCATGGTGGTGGGTATGAAGATGACTATCATCTGGGTTGTAGAGCTGTGTAGTCTCAGTTGTTTGTTGATATTGCAGCATTAACATTAAATTTTGGGGGATAGAGAACTCTATTTCTTGCTACCTAGTCTTACATTGGCTACAGTAAAGATATTACAGCTGCTTGTTAGTGGCAGTAGCATGGCTGGGGTGTGATGCTGAACACTCACCCCATCCAGTGCTGAGGTTAGGAATGAGGAGTGATGCATCATCTCCCCCCCAAGCACCTAAAAGGTATATAACAGGAGAGCTTGACATTTTTTACTCTCACATTAACTCTGTCAACTAAATACAGTAAAACCCCTGAAGTTGGACACCCCTATATCCTGGACAACCCTCTATATTGGACACTTTTAATTGGAACTGGCGAATATCCTATAATTTTACAAGTCCACAATACCCTATATCTTGGACACCCCTTTTGTTGTAAGTTGGACACGTTCATGCACTTGGCTTCAATGCTTTTCAGGGAAACTTTTCCAGTTACATATTTTGTTATTTTGAATTTCTGACTGATGAATTACTCCTCTCTGGAGTATTAGCTTATGGACATTGGAATGCATTGAAAGTGTTTAACTATTCTTTTGCTGAACCCTTAACTGGACTACAGTATTGCTGAAGACACAGTTTTAACTCCATCAGTACTGAGCTTGCATTTGAGTTCAGACTGTGTTAATAGAAATTTTCTTTTTGCGATGGGGAAGCGAAAATTGGTGGAATTAACTTTATAAAATGTTATTGAGGCTGGGGTGTAATGTGCAATGCATGGGAGTGGGCTTCAAAAGATTATTATTAATACTATTGTCATTAATTCTTAATTCAAGTAAGCCTACAGCAGTTAGTGTATGTAAGTAAATAGATTATATTGTCATTAGACCACAATCTGATTTTTCTCTTTCCATCTATCTTGGACACCTCTGTAAGTTGCACACATTTTTGTGGAACCCCAAGTGTCCAACTTAGAGAGGTTTTACTGTAATATTTAAAATTTAATTTCCTTCCCCCATAAGAAAACCACATTTCCTTTACAGTGATCAGTTGGCTAATACTGTTTATAGAAAGAATTGTTTGTTCTGATCATCATTGTAAAGCCATTAATACACTGTGAATAAAGTACTGAATTATTGAATCCTAAAAAAAAAGCTGTAAAGCGTTAAGATGATACATTGACGTAACAGATGTGATGCGGTTTCCTCATGACAAAGCTTTGAATTCACTCATTTCTTGAATTGAAAATTACTTTGATTATATAAGTTTGTTGATTATGGTTTAACATTATCAACATTACGAAAGATATTTTTACTGCGAAATTGTCATGTTGCAGTCATATGGCAATGACATTGTTACACATCCAAGGTTTTAACACTGGTGTCACTGTAAGTAAGATGGGTTGTTGCAAAAAATACTGAAATAAATAATGTTTAATTCGTGTGTTTGAGAGTTGGTGGCAAAAAGGCATTGAGGGGGTGGTCGAGTATATTCTTGTTATAATGGTGTGAAATTTTATGAAAAGAATGGAGTGAAACAGGAGCTAATTCTGGAGGCTGGCTGTTATGAAGCAATCTCATCTGACAGTGAAAATGAGCTTGATGATGATTGCAGTGGGCAGTAACAATAATGTGGCTGAAAACCAAGAGACACTTGGTCGTCACCATGTTCTCATCTGTGGAATCCTGATGGTGGCCATCCTATCATTAGAGCTCCCAGTGGATTGTAGGCATGAGGCAGTGATATGATCAAGGATTCTTCACTGATTGTCACCTTTTTCTCTTTCGTGGGTGTGGTCCAACTTTTGGTGGCAGTGATTAATAAATATATCCATTATTTAGACATACCTAGCAATGACAATGGTTGATGACTTTCTGATGTGACTGTACAAGAGATGTATGTATTTTTTTGCTCTTATACAAATAAGATATGAGTGAGGGACACATTGAAAGATTACTGATTCAATCGTATATACTATTTTACCATTATGAAAAATAATGTTTTTTTTCTTCATACATTGAGATTTGTGCATTTTTATAACAATATAAATCAAGCAGGAAAGTCTGGCAAGAACTACAACAGTTTTTGAAAAATCGGATCTTTCTTTGATATTGTCATTGACTTGTAATGTTTATAATCCATCTGGACATCCAAATTAGACTATCATTGTGCTGTTCTAAGGGAGAGTAATTTTCAATCAATACATTCCTTAAAAATTTGAATGCTGCAGTAGAACATTTGTAAACTGCAGCATGATGATTGCACATATGATGTGAACATATACTTGCAAAAGGACAGGCAAATTGCAATATAAATGATGACAGTAACACATGTGACAGTGCAGAGTGTTCCTAGGAGAGTGGAAGGGGTTGGCCACAAGCTTTGCATGGAAGGTTATCCTTTCATAATTTATTTGTTGTCCTGCACATGAGCTATTAACTGGTAATGTAATTGTGAGGCAGAATTATGAAGTAATGCCAGGGGATTTGGAAAAAGAGAATTTGAAATACTTTGGAGGTGTCGTGACAGCTGTGATTTGGAAAGACCATTGAGACATTTGCATAACCAACGGCAGAAGGAAACTTCTCTGAAGGTGGAGAACTCGAAAACCTGCCATATTTGAAGACTGCAGTCAACAGGGGACAGAATGGCTTCGCCTCAGTGACACGCACTTGCCAACACCAAGCTCAAGTAGATTCATGGTGGTTTCTATACTCAGATATAATTATTACATTGTGATCGATATATTGTATATTTAATTTGCAGTAATTTCAGAATCTAGAACCTTTGAAAAATATATTGTGCTATAAAAATGTTTCTGTAGAATTGGGCAGTGTTTACCCCCCCCCCAAAAAAAAAAAAAAACTTATTACTACAGTATTGTGGAAGTAATAGTTTCACAGCTGTACACATTTTCCCACACTAAAAAAATTGTTAAATCATCAGATTAAATTCTGGTTATCAGCCCTAGAGTTTATGCATTTGAATATTTTATTCCTTAATATGGGTTAATTCCACATAATCAGATATGCCTTGGCATGGTGCTTAGACACAGGTCAGTTTTATCCTTATTCTGTTTTGCACACTATAGTGCATCTACATAAAATGCTATTATGTTGATCTTCAGCAGCATTTTTGAGTAATTATTTATGTTGCAGGTTCGGGATGTTAGATTAATCACATGTAACAAGACAAGGAGATTCAAAGGAATTGCTTATGTTGAGTTCAAGGATCCAGAATCAGTTCCTCTGGTAAGTTTCTGCTCAAATCATGTTTGGCCATTGTGCATACAAGTAGACCCAGACTTGGCACAGTAGCTTTGTTTGGGGGGAATTTGTGTGCAATATAAAGGAATTTCCTATAATAAATTGCTGACCAGGGCTATTGGTCAGTATGTTTAGGTGATTCTACATGTATATTTATTTGTTTTTTCTCAAATATGTTATTCTCCTGTCCTTTTTTGTGTGGTAATTATGGTGAATGCCCAAAAATGTGATATGGTTAGTATCTGTGGAGGGGAAATGGCAGGACATTGGAATGAGTCATTTACATTCACTTTAAATGCATGTGTGGAAGGCAGTAGATTCCAATCTATTTAAAATCAAGCCATGTTTGCAGGATTGACTCATTTTGTTTAAACATTTATATTTTAGCAAGAATAGAATTTTTGAAGGACTCTGTACTTCATAGTAATGATATTTCATTATATTTTTTCAACAACTTATACTTCTGACAGCCAATTTAATAAATACATTATGCAGAATCAATATAGTCACTAGACTGTATGACTATAGTTCAATTTTAGCTGGGGCAAAGATATTTTCTCTTTACCACTGCATCCAAACTGCTGTGGATTCCACACAGCCTTCATTCAATGTGTACTCGGATGGATGGGAGTGGCTGGGGCATGAAACTGACCAGTCATCTTCATTCAGTGCCAAGGTTTAGAATGCAGGTTTCTATGTTTCCACTCTGTCACATCTTCATGGTATGGTGTTTAATTAAACTGAGTGATAACTTTGCCTTTCCCTTGTATTGTTTAACCATTAAGTTTGGGATCATACTCAGTGTACAGAGGAGAGTAGTGATGTTTGCATTTAACATTTAGGGAGTGAAAGTAATGTATGTTTTGTACTTTATTGATAACTAAATCATTAGTTTGGACTTGCATCTGTTCTGTGAATTTGACCTAGGTTTAGTGCATATAGTTTAAAATTTTAAGAACACAGTAGAAAGGAGGCTGTAGCAGGTGTGTAGAACACTTGCCCTGTTGCAACAGATACAAAGTATTTTAAATTTGACTTTGGGCAAACAATTCAGAACAGTTGGTTGGGAGACATGCCGCCAAGCTGCCACTGTGAAATGAATTGCTTGTAGCACGTCAATTTTCATGTTGACATCCTTCCCAGCATCCAATGCACATACAGCTGTTTGCATAAGGCGCTTTCTATACAACTGCTTGAAAGATTTTATGATGCCCAAATCAAGCGGTTGCAAGACGCTCGTGCAATTTGCTGGATACTGCACGACTTTCACATTTCGTAGAAATGTCGTGTCCTTCGGATGAGCGGCACAATTATCAACAAACAGCAAAATCTTTCTGCCTTGTGCGCCCATGGAGGCATCCAGAGAACTTAAAAACGCCGTAAAGATGTCTGTTGTCATCCAAGCCTTTTTGTTGGCGTGATATTTCACCGGAAGTTTTTTCATGTTTTTGAAACAACGCGGTTTTCGTGATTTTCCAACTACAATCGGAACCCGTTTGTCACTACCGTCACTGTTAACACACAGAAGAACAGTAATTCGGTGTTTTGCACGTATTCCCCCGTGGCAAGATTCACCTTTCAATGCCAGAGTCCTATCCGGGAGGGCGTTGTAGAAAAGTCCGGTCTCATCCGCATTATAAATGTCCCGCGGCTCATATCCCTCCAGCAGTGTTGGCAGTCTCTCGAGCCACAGCTCCGTTATTTCCACATCCACAGCAGCACTTTCGCCTTTCCTTTGTCCTTGTAATAAAAGCATTTGTGAAGAAATTCACACTGCACATGCCATCTGGCATCGCTGGAACGAAATATGAGTGCACCCTAATTAAAATCGTAAAATTTCTGACAATGAGCACCGCCATTCACTCCAACTATCACCCCTGCACCGCTGACCCTCATTCCAAAAGAATGTGCTGGTTGGGCGACATAACAGGTTACCGCTACTGTTTATTCCAAAAACATTGTGCGTCTTTCGGTATTAATTTATCTCAAAACCCAGCATTTTAATTTCTCAGAAACGATCATTGCGGGAAAATTGTGGGCCGGGACTAAGATTTTTGAACGATCGATGCGATAAAACGATAGTTCGAGGAACGATAGAAGCGGGAAAATGTAACATTATTTTATATGGGATGTATTCGGGGCCGAACAAAACGGACGATGCATCCGGGAAAACGATAGTTCCGGGAACGATTGATAGAGGTTTCACTGTAGTCTGCATGTTTACCTAGGATTTGCTCTGCATTCATCTTTTGAAAACATTTGGATAAGAAATTCTTACTATATCCTGTTTCTCAATTTTTCATCACTGTGTTATAAATTCTATGTCTTTACTGTGTATCCCACTTTGTAATATCTGTTTATTGATTTAATAGTTTCCCTTACACAGGATTCAGATTTGTTGATTCAGTGTACGTAACGCAATGATAAATTTCAACAATTTAATGTTTCTCTGTGTTTAACATCCATTTTGCTTATCGAACAAGAGAAACAACTTTGATCAGCTGCATTAAGTTAGCTTTATCATTTGCATGTAGTAATAGTGAACCAATTGTATGAATTTGAAAGAAAAGGAGAACCTTGTGTTTTATTTTTACAAAATATGGGGTGGAGTAAGAAGTTTAGAATTTATACTCAAATAAAGGTATTAGGTATGGCTTGCATAATTGCTGTAGAAAGAGTAATCCATTATGTTACAGACATTCAAGTTTCTCTATTTTGTTTCCTATGTTATACTTTTCATGTGCATCAAATGTGTTTATTGAAAAGGATCTTTGTATAATTTCTAGTTCCACAATGCAGATGATGCAAAGAAAGCCCTGGAACAACTGAATGGATTTGAGCTGGCAGGACGACCAATGAAAGTAGGAAATGTAACTGAGCGCTCTGACTCGGCGCAGGGTCCTTCAATTCTGGATAGTGACGAACTTGATAGGACAGGTATTGACTTAGGTGCCACAGGTCGCCTGCAGCTGATGTTTAAACTTGCAGAAGGTGAGTTATAAAAAATAATAGAAAGTTTCACAAGGAAATGTTGATTGAGTACTACATGTAGGTTTTACTTTGTTAGTAGCTGCACAGTCTCTGAGACCACTTTCACTTACTCAGTGTTAGGTAAAACTTTGAACATATAGTTTTACAATCCCCCATTAATACTATACTGAAGGTGTCCCCCCCCAATCCACCTTCCATTCCTTAATATGCTGAGGACAAGCTGGTATTTTCATTGTATTTTCCTGTTGACTAAAACACCCACTCTATAATTATTGTCATTGCTGGATTCAGTAGGACTGCAATCACAGTTTGTACCAGAATCAGATTCATTGTCTTCAGCCGTATTCCTCATTTCCAGATGTTATTTACAGTCTTGTATTTTATGTGGCCTTATATAGCCTCTTCATAACTTAAATATTTCTTATGCAGACAGCATGTAAGTGCAGGAACATTAAATACAATATTTTTATTTTCCGTCTATACACAAACTTAAAATAATGTTGTTTAAAATTATTTAAATTTATAACATTCTCAGTAGACACTGCATCTTGTTACAATTTTTTTTTGTAACAAGATGCAGTGTCTACTGAGAATGTTATAAATTTAAATAATTTTAAACAACATTATTTTAAGTTTGTGTATAGACGGAAAATAAAAATATTGTATTTAATGTTCCTGCACTTACATGCTGTCTGCATAAGAAATATTTAAGTTATGAAGAGGCCTAAGTATTTGCAATTGCTTGATCAAGTGAAATGGATCAAAAATTATAGAAATGTATCTGCAGGATGCAGTATTTATCACGGGCTTATGACTAGAATGTAATGATCTTCAATCCAGTTTTATTGTTATTAAAGAAATATGATGATGATGATGATGATAATAATAATAATAATAATGTTAATTTTCTCTTCTTTGCTTAGGCTTTGATAACAGTCTTCAGAAAGACCTCACTGCCGTACTACAGTGAAACCTCTATCCATCGTTCCCGGAACTATCGTTTTCCCGGATGCATCGTCCGTTTTGTTCGGTCCCGAATACATCCCATATAAAATAATGTTACATTTTCCCGCTTCTATCGTTCCTTGAACTATCGTTTTATCGCATCGATCGTTCAAAAACCTTAGTCCCGGCCCACAATTTTCCCGCAATGATCGTTTCTGAGAATTTAAAATGCTGGGTTTAGAGATAAATTAATACCGAAAGACGCATAATGTTTTTGGAATACACAGTAGCGGTAACCTGTTATGTCGCCCAACCAGCACATTCTTTTGGAATGAGGGTCAGCGGTGCAGGGGTGATAGTTGGAGTGAATGGCGGTGCTCATTGTCAGAAATTTTACGATTTTAATTAGGGTGCACTCATATTTCGTTCCAGCGATGTGGTAAAAAGAAGTAACTTTGAAAGAGAAACATTGTTTTTTTTTAAATTTTTAATGCTTTCCCGCATCTATCGTTTTCCCGCATTCATCGTTTTTATTTCCCACCCCCGCCGAAAACGATGCATCGAGGTTTCACTGTAGTGATTCTTCATAAAACTAGAGTTGAGATGAAAATTCATTTCCTTTATTTTTAATTTTGACATGTGTCTATTGTTTCCCTAAATACCAAATACTGAACTGTGTGGGATCTTCATTTGTGAAAGAAACCAAACTTTATTCAACAGTTTTGAGAAATAAAACACTTTATCTGTGACTTGCCACTTGTGCATTGAAAGGGTGTCATATTGATGTGAAGGTATTTTAAAGACATAATCATTCCATTTATGGTTACTATTATACATTCATGCTGTTTATCCAGCTGGTTCTACCTTTGAGTACATATCATAATGAAGAGGGAAAAGAGATATTCTCTTGTCACTTCTCTGTGGTTACAAAAACTTTGAATCCTGCAACACTTGATAGACACCATCCTACGTTCTTCCTAAGGTCTATTTTAATATCATCCCCCATCTATGTCTAGTTCATCCTAGGTCTCTTTTGAAGTTTCAGGCTAAGATGTATTCACACCCCACCTCCACCATGCAGTGTTTTTACTGGTCAAGTTTTATTTTAAAATAGCCTACAGCGCAGGCAACTTCTCCGACAAAGTAGTTGTGCATGCTGACTATACTGTAAGTTACAGGCGAACTGGTAATATTTAAATCCGAAGTCTATGCTGTGCTGTGGGAGGATTTTCTGCTTGGGGATTTAATTTTGAGCTTGAAAGTGCATCATTTTACTTATATGGGCACAACTTCCCTAATAATTGATGAATTTAAGTGAAACTTTGAACAAAATGTTCACAACACACTATGCTTTGGTCGTCTACAGTTCTATCAATTTCTTGAGGAGACAAAAAGCGTCTGCTACTCGAAGCCATAATCGCGGCTGACTGACGGCAGATATGTGCTACAGAAGTCTGTTCATACCAAGGGGAAAACAGAGAATGCATTGACTCAGCTTGCTGACATCATATACCGTTGCAAAGCTTGCAATGTGTCCTACACAGCTGTCGTAGCCGTAACTATATTACTCCATTCGTCTTCGATAGAGGGAGCCACAGAGCAGAGACTGAATGCAGTTGAGTTCAATAATCGATCTATATTTCAGAATCGAAAAACACTGGTAAAATCGATCTGTCAGAGTCAGAATACATTAACAACAAGGTCAGTCGTTACGAAGAAGTCTTAGGGCGCAATATGCGAGCAGTGCTCGGCACTCCACGCCGTGGGATGATTACATCATGACGAGTGATGTTCGGCACTCCATGCTGAAGGGTTAATTTGTGGATGAACAGTGTCCTTTTATGTTTATTGTTCGCCTCTGATTTAAGGTGTAATGTGTTGGTGCTAATATTGAATAATAATATGCAATTGCAGATGTTCATGTCAAGAATTCTTTACAAGTTTGCTTTAGTGTTATCAAAGGACTTATTATGGGCACATGTTATCTGTCTGTCATGTTTGTTTTTTTTAGCTGAGAAATTGTGCTGCCATCTGTCAGTGGTCTTACAAACTATACTTTGTTATTTAACTCCCGAAAGACAGCTGATTTTCATGGAATTTGGTATGGAAATTATGCCATTGGAAGCTACTCCAAAGTTGTAATTTTTAATTTCCAATGATGAATATTTGAATTTGTGAGGTGGTTGGTTGATCCTCAATGATGAAGTTATTATGCTGGATCCTCCACAGTGATGCCATTACTAATGATCATGATGTCATCACAGCTGACAAGAACACCAAACTGTCATCATACTTCCCACGTGCACAAATGTAACTGACTATGAACAATTCTGACATTTTATATGATGTTTGAAAAATCATTTGTCAGTTGAAATGGTTATTTGAATACAATTGGGCACCGCATACAGCGGGTTAGGGACCAGATCCCCGCCAAACAGCAAAAATCACCAAAAAGTGGATCTTTGCCTTTTCATTTGCAAATGCATATTAAAGCCTAATAAGATGTTTAAACTATCATATAGTAAGTGCACAATAGCTCTACAAAAGTAAAATGAATATCAATAGTACACACAATGCTTACCTTAAAATGGGGCCGGACGCACTTCTGTGGCTCAGCTGTTGAATGCATGGGGCTGAAAAAGTGGGGTCCTACTGTATATGTACGTAATTGAAAAGTGCCGTATTAGCGGATCGCCCAAAAGAGGGGCCCTACTGTACTACGCCAGTATTATAATTGTCAGACGCGTCTAGTCTGTTGCAACTTACAGCCAAAAATACAGAGCTGCCATGAACAGTGTCCATATGAATGATTTTATATCATACCCATAGGATGCACTTTGTACTAGAGAATTGTTCCCCAGAATTGTATCAGAACACTGAATACAGCAATTTATATGAAGATGTTTAACTTTGGAGAGGATGTCTCTTTTTATAATTGCAATAGATAAATATGGCAGTTGACAAAGAGTAATGAGATTTTTTTTAATACTTGCAGGTACTGGCCTACAAATACCTCAGGCAGCAGCAACTGCATTGAATCTTAACCCTGCAGGAAGTTTGCCAATCCAGCAACCAACACCTCCTATAGCTACACAGTGTTTTATGCTTGCCAATATGTTTGACCCTGCCATGTGAGTTTTTTATAAAAACTGTTTTTCTCGCAATACAGTGCTAGTTCCATTGTTTTAGCTTATGTAATTGGTGTAATGTCTCTCCTGTCAAATAGATTGTAATTAAATTTGATATTAGGAACTTCTAAAGTATATTAATGAAATTGAGTTTTGGTGCTTGTTGAGAGGGATAATCTACTGTTTAATGTGTTCCCCGTGTAAGCAGCAAAGAAGAAGAGGGTATGTGTTTTCCTTTGTCACTGTGTTGGGGTTTAAAATTTTTTAAGTACCAAAATTGAGTAATATCCCATGTTTTCCCATATTGTACTTGTTTTTGGTCTCATTAATTTTTATACCATTTCAGTAGTTTTGATTCATGTAAAATATCATTTTATTTGAATGTACCATATTTTGCATGTCTTCGGGTGGATGGGGGTGTCACCTTGGTTACTCCTAATGAATGAATCACCATCTTCCATTTTAGCAAGTTAAAAAAACCTTAATGGCAGTAAGTTGCTCTAAACAAATTTGTATAATTTTGGGGCTGAAATTTAATGTTTTTCAGTGCCATATTTTATTAAGCTTTAAGCACCATTTAAATTTGCTAGAAGCAGTAGCTATACAGAGTTTTTATTATTGCTGGACATTTAAATTCTTGTGGTCTCATGTTGCAAATAACTTCAGTACATCTTTTACAATGTGTATAGCTGGTCTGTTGTAAAAGTGTATACTTGAAATGTAACTAGGTAAGGTCTCTGTTGTCCATTTGTGTTGATGTAAGGTAACAATTTTACATATTATGTAATGCAAACAATGGTGTAAGACATTATTTTTCTATAATAGATTCCCTATTGGGAGGCAAGTAGTTGTGTAACTAGTCAAAAAATCCCTGCCCCAGAAGACAGAAATCTTCATAGTCAAAAAATCCCTGTCTTTTATGGAGTCCTCTGGTTCATTGCCATAGTTACAACAACCCTTCACAGGACCCTATCCTGAGCCAAGTCAATGAAATACACAGCCTCCCATTCTACTGCTCCTAATTTCAACAATAGGTATACTTAGCTAATAATTGTGGAATAATAATGTAAGATTTCAGTGAACTTTGTATAAGCTTTTATTTTGCTTTGGTGTTTATGCCACTGTGTTTCTTGCAGGGAAACAAACCCAACATGGGATGTGGAAATTCGTGATGATGTTATTGAGGAATGTAATAAGCATGGTGGAGTTCTTCATGTATATGTAGACAAAGCTTCACCTCAGGGAAATGTGTATGTGAAATGCCCATCAATAGCCACAGCTGTCGCAGCTGTTAATTCACTGCATGGTCGATGGTTTGCTGGTAAGTTCAGGTGTAGGTTACACCTTGCATGTAGAATTTGTTTTCTAGGAATTTGCGGCTGAAACTATTAACAGTGCGAATAAAAGGCAAATGAGGTGTGCAAGTCACATTGTTTAAATTAAATGTTAACTGAAACAGCAGCTGAGTTGAATACAAGACCCGTTTGTGAGTGAATGGTTAAATACTCGGCTGCTTTATAGTGGTACAAAGTAGCCTGAGTACGAAGAATTTATGCTCATTCTAATGGGTACTTGTAATATCTGAAAATGGTTGTTGTACATAATATTCTGGATTATCTCCTAACATTTAATTATGTATTTACACAGCACTACCATTTAAAAAGATTAATGTTGTTATGGCAATACAGTGGATTCCGGTTAATTGGGACACATCAGGACTAGAACACTTTGGCATAGTTAAGCGGCTACTACAGTTGTGAGAAGTTCCACGTAAAGAGTTAAAAATGTTTAAAACAAAAGACAAACTCCCATTTATTGAGCAACAAAAATACTGTAAATGAATTCTGGAACAAATGGTACAGATCAGAGAAAAATATTTACGCTAAAAACAATTTTAATTTAATGTTTATGTTACCGGCAATGTATGAAATCCAGCAATGTGTAGAATGCCAGAAGTCAGTAGGCAAAGTATGAAATAAGTCGTAATGTTAATATTGTTTGGTTGTGTAAATTAAAATTAATCAAAGTCAATTGGGTAAGCTGTCAAGATGGAGGTTGTGCAAGATAGTTGTGAAAACACCAAGCTACTGAATCTGAACATAACAAAAGTTGTTTTATATTAAGTTTTTGCAAATATAAAAGATAAAATAAAACTGTATAAATAGTATTATAGAAACTTCTTTGTTATATACTTTGCCGTAAGAATCCGAGGCATTTTATAAAATTCCCAGGTATTCTAGGCAAAGTATAAAATAAACTCTTAGTTTCATACATTACCTAAAAGTTCTAGACATTTTATAAAATACTTTGCCTACTGACATTAGGCATTCTATACATTGCCTAGGTATTCTGTACATTGCGGGATTTCATAATTTGCTGGTAATATATATATAAAACTCATGTATGCAGTTCTTAACAGTTGATGATGATAGAGGAATTTATTGAGTGTACCATGCTGCAACTGAACAAAATCAGCGCAGGTATCTAGTGCAGATATATGATTGCCATCATTGCCTTTCTGCATGAAGTAACGTCATAATGCAGCAACAAATTTCCTGGCATCCTGGTTAGTCACTCACTCCAGCTCAAGTGTGTCGCCCTCTTGACTTTCCTGGTATTCTGATGTCCTTTGGTGATTTGCTACAATTTGTTCAACAGATGCATTCTCATAATTCATTTTTATCATAACATTGAAGACTATTGTCGATGTATGCAGACTCTTTGTAGTTTCTGATGTGTTGCATTTCCAAAATGGCGTCATTTTCACTATCTGTCGTATTTTGCTTAAAACCACAGTGAGCATAGCAGTTCTTCATACTCACCGCTGTGAAAACCTCAAATCTTACACAGTTCTGAATGGTCTTGCTGCTTATTGCTTACAAGCAGAATCGCTACACTGTCTGAATATGCACATGTTTGTTACTGAGAAAATTAGCGATGACTCATTGACTCCTCCACACCACATGCCACAAGCGTGTCATCTAGCACTCACTGCCCCGATTAAACAGCATGGTGTCCCAAATCAGTGAAGCAAATTCTGGTTATTTTCTCGATTTGTTATTCTTTAAGATTTATCCCAAATAAACAGCTGCCCCCATTAACCGATGGCCCAATTAACCAGAATCTACTGCATATACTTTCTGTTAAATTGTTGTCTTGGAGATACAAAAATAATGAATAATATTTTGCATTATCTGAAAGTTGTCTATTGTAGTTGCAATCAACCATGTATAAGGACCCTTTCTATAAAGTGAAAGTCCCACTTACAATTTTATGTTTGATTTTTTGAGCCCATGATTCGATACAGGTTGCAATGTTGTACAGAATTTGGTATTAGTATATATAAAAATGTAAATATGAATTATTATGTAAAGCAATATTATACTGAGTACAGTGCATTTTTAAAACTCACTACAGTAGGGCCCCGCTTTACAGCGATCCGCTAATACGGCGCTCAACAGCTGAGTTGGAGAAGTGCATCCGGCACCATTTTCTTGTTGCTGATTCAGTCTGTTTACAGTTTTTGTGCGCTCCGTGTCTCTCTGTATTTCTGGCAATTTTTTAAAGTTATTACAAACTGTATATTTATGTAATATTTTTGTGTTACTGCAGTGTAATTACAATGGCGTCTAAGGGTAGTAGCGATAAAAAGAGGATTCGTAAGCCTCTTACTTTAAATGCCAAGTTAGATAAGATTAAACTTCGTGAACAAGGTATGTCTATGGCCGAGATAGGACGTAAGCTAGGCCTAGCTCGCCAAACTGTTAGTGCCATCGTGAACGCTAAGGAGAAAGTGTTAAATGAAATTAAACGTGCCACACCAATGAACTCTAAAGTCATAAGAAAGAGAGATAGCCTTATTGCCGACACGGAAAAACTTTTAGTTGTGTGGATTGAAGATCAAACCAGCCACAATGTGTGTACTACTGATATTAATTTAACTTTCATATAAGTTTCTTAGGCCTAGCGCTATTGTGCACTTACTATATGATAGTGTAAACATCTTATTAGGCTTTGATATGCATTTGCAAGTGAAAAAAGGCAAAGATCCGCTTTTCGGCAATTTTCGCTTTACAGCGGGGGTCTGGTCCCTAACCTGCCGTATAAGCGGTGCCCTACTGTACACTGTTTTTTAATTATTGTAAAGCATATCACATACACTTACTTACCTGGTGTGAATACCATGATAATGGAAGTTCCCCATTAATATTCTGCTGGTGTCAGTAGTATATTGGGCAGGAAACTTGAAAGTGTCATACCGACAATCTTTTCTCCATACATTTTTATACAGAGAAAGTAAAGTTGTGCAATAATGATCTGTATGTGAACTCCCATTTGAAAGCAGTGTGACAACTTTTTAAGGGACTATACGTGTCATAAACCATTTCATTCTCAGAAGAACCCTAAAAATGATGTATGATATGCTTGTATGTCTGTCAGTAATACACAGTAGCTCATCATTCCATACCAGTCAATGCATGTTATTGATTTATGAGTGTTTAGAATGCTACATAAGTGTATAAAAATATAAAATCAGTTTTCACTGCTATCAGACAAGTTCAATGTTTAGAATGCTACATAAGTGTATAAAGTGTATCAGACAAGTTCATTGAAACTTGAATACTCATTGATTGTTGAAGTTGCATTATGTGTTGTGTTAGAATAGGAATTTCTTTCAAATTTGTAAAATTTAGTCACAATGAAAAATACAGCTTTTGTTAGTCCAGTACATACATCTGTATTTCAGAGTATTATTCATACATGGTTTTTATCCTGGCATACATCAAAAGTTTGTAGATTTTTGTAAAACTGAATTCCAAATTTTAAGGACCTATAATTGATTTTACTTAACTCTTTATGCACTATAGACAGAACAGACCATTCTGCTTGTAAGGTTTTTGAATTGTACTATTGCCCCTTCACTCTCCTCTCATATCTTAAATACTTTTAATTTTCCAGGGCGAGTCATCACAGCAGCTTATGTGCCCCTCATCAACTATCACAGTTTATTTCCTGATGCAATGACAGCACTGCAGCTGTTGATGCCATCAGCAGCCCGTAGAGGACTCTGAGAGTTTTGTATTGAAGTGCAAATCACTGTAAATCTCAGAATCCAAACAGTAGATGGAACCCATTTCTTTGTGCCATTTTCATGTGCAAAATGGGATGCCATGTAAAGAAACTGCAAACCTCATGAGATGACTTGGACCTCCTCCTACTTGTTTGCACATTTCAGAACAACTGTTACTCCAAATGTACATTTTTAACTTTGTGTAGAGATTTGTGGTACTATTGATTAATTTTTTCACTATTTAAAAATGTGAACTGGATTGTGTATGAAAAGCTGATATGATCTTGTACAGACATTAAATTTGAACATGTGGAGATATATATATATATAAAGTTTTTAGTGTCTTTTAATTTGAACAGGCAAGACTGGTGATGCAGATTGGGAGTGTTTCTGCAAATTACTTTTTAATTTGGTGGATGTAATGGTATAGTGTGATGAGTGTAAGATTATTCAAACCGAAGAGTGAAATTACATTTGAGGTGTTATTGATGTCGATTATTATTTCCGTGGATTGTAATTTTTCTTTTTCATTGTTAATGAAATCTACTTGAGGTAACAGCTGTGTGATATGGCAAAAACTTGTTTTTACCATTTAACGTGGCTGATAGTCCAAGATGATTTTATTAATTTGGTTTGTAATGAATGTTTTAGATGATGCATTTTCATTGTTGTTTACTTCCATATTAAAGAAAAGACAATTGCAATATAATCACATTCTGTAGTATGAAGTATTTTCATTAAGGTGAGTTTATGGATCTATATTTGTCTGATCAACAAACCCTTCTTTCTTCTGACCCTTAAGTATGAAATTTATGTAGTATGCTTAGTTCTCTGATTATACACAACTGCATCTATATGTACTGCCTTATTCTGTGACCAGTATGGTGAGTATATTCAATTTCAAGTGTTTGCATGCTGTATATTTGGTACTCTGAGAAAATGTGCAAAAGAACCTTCATTATGAATGAGTCCACTGGTACTTTCAAAGAACAAAAAATAATGTGGATATGTAATTGTACCACAGTTTTTGGAAGATTAAATTGTAGGTGAGGTGGGTGCCTGACCAACTCCTAACCCTATGTCGACACTCGTGCGCTTTTATGTTCGTCAATGGCATGCGTTATAGCGCACATAACGCATGCGTCTACGCATGCCTGAAGAGAGTTGAACGGCAGCAGTTTTAGCAGTGCATGCCTCATTGCACGTATACCCAGCCTGAGTGGGTTTTGGTTCAACACGCCGTGCGTCTTCGGAAGAAGAAACGTTGTTTATCGACATTTACAAGTCGTTTTAACTGTTACGGGACCACAACCATCGAGACTACACTAATAAAACAAAACGTAGCGATCCTTTGACTGAGATGAGCAGCAAGTTAAACATCGACGTGAAGAGTGTGAAAAACAAAATAAAAAGTTTGCGTTCATACTTTTCAAAGGAACGCCAAAAAGTGTTTAAAAGAAAAAGTGGTTCGGGCGCTGAAGATAACTACTCCTCCACGAGGTTTGCCTATAAGTCTCTGCTGTTCATTACAGAGTCGATAACACCTAGGGGAACTAAGGAAAGTAACGAAGCATTGCTGAAACGAATTGCTTGGAAACTTTAAACAAATACATTAAGGACGCAAACGAATCACCTGTAGCTAAAAATCTCAGCGTTATAGCTAACTTGATCGCAACAGGTATCGCTTCTCTGAAGTGAGTGTTCCTTTTTGCGATTTTCGGCGCAACTATTTCCAAAAGCGTGTTAAAGTTTGGTCTGGGCATTCGTGTAAAGTTTCTAAATAGAACCTCTTCATCGACTTCCAAATCCTTCAGAATTCCAAAATTCCGTTTCTTTAAATAATCCTTCATCCATATGCGTCGCCGCCGTTGCTCTTTTCTTTTTCTTTCACCTGCGATAACTAAATATGCTGCACTTTTGCCCATAAGTAAAGTTGCGTCTGCCATGTTCCTCTCTCCTGTTCAGAAGAATTGCCTGACAAATGGCAGCATAGTGTAGACAGCTAGGGGCACATTCAACAAACGAAAGTTGAATTGAATGTTGAAAACGAAAGCGCACGAGTGTAGACATAGCTTTAGACTATTAGGAATATTTCTGTGTGCAGCTTATTCCATGTAGTTTACAAATCAACCTATTCCAATACCAGGTTTATTTACTGTAATTGCTTGGATATGGAATGTTACTGTTTACAGCTCTGATACTAGGTTATGGCTCATCTTCGTACTTGAAGTGGTACGGGTGATATCTCTGTAGGTTTTAGTTGTAATGCAAATGTCTAACAATATTGTGGGGAATTGTCTGTGTAGTGGGTGAAAAAATGACATGGTGCTCTGTTGACCTTGATTATAATACAGGTACATTTGAACTGCTGGCTTTACACTTTTGGACCCCACAAGAAATGAAGGAATTCTAGAAAAATTGAAAGTCGAACCAGTCTCTAAATTTATTCAGAATTATCATGCCAATTGAAAAGATCACGTTGAAAGAATGGACTCTGATAGTCCTAAACCAACTTCTGAACTACAGATCGAATGGAAAGAGAAACCTGGGAAGACCGGTAAAAAGATGGAATGAAACCGTAACAGTCCACTTGGCCTAATACTTGATGAATATGATCATGACATTTTAATTGCAAAAACGGATGGGATGGCAGCTTACTGGGCAGTGGTTTTGGAATTACTAGGAAATTTGTGGTGTTAATGGGGGGTTTTCAGGGTTAGGTAATTGGATGGCTGTAAACGTTATTGCCGACTTTGCTAACGTTATCTGTGGGTTCTCGATTTTACCGTCTGTTTGCTGGTATAGTTTTAGTATAGCTGTGGATAGATGGAAGCAAAATACAAACGTGACGTCCGACGCCAAGTGCGTTACCAACTTGTAACTAATTGTTACCGATCTCAAAAAATGTGTTTTGGATAGGAACATATCGGGAGGGCCTGTATGTTCGTGGCTTTCATCTGTGGTGTATATCAATGGCCGTAGGCCAATAACAAAATAAAAGAAGCCATAGCGAGAAGAAACGAAACTTTCAGGTGCGTGTTGCAGATGTTTTCAAGTTTGTGGCTTACGAAATGTCCCCCCAACGTTTTAGTTGGTGTCCAACACTGCCATTCCTTTACAGTTGTAATTGTGATTGGGCGATGGTGTGAACAATACAGTGTTGGACGTCAAAAATAGTGTATTTATCCCTCTCGTAGAGTCTTATGAAAAGTACACAATCTTTTATACTACACATATTTCTGTATTGCTCGAGTTATAGAATAGAATAGACAATAAAAGTTAACAGAACAGTACAAACAACTGTACTATATGCACAGAATTTTAGAATAAATTATGCAGAATTGGGAATGTAAATATAGTTAGTTAATTCAGTTACCACGTTCATTCATTTTCCCATTTGCATTTGTAAAATAACGTGATGGCCTAATTTCAAAGTACACCATGCATATATTTCATGTTATGAACTGTGAAAGACCCAGTAACAACACAACCTTTTTAATATTTTGAATAATTTTTGAAAGCCTACTGAACACCAGAAACAGCATCTTGTTCGTATGAGCAACATACAGCATCATCTTTGTTTACTTTCTCTTTCAGTTTTCTCAGTATTCTTTAATGTTGACATTGGTTTTTTACAACCAACCTGTCCGCATGTATTTTGTATAGGTATATCTTTTTATCAGAAGTTGGTCCCATATTATTTGAAGAACAAAGACAGTACCTTTTGAGTTGTTAAAATCTGATTTACTTCTTGTAGCAGCATACATTTGCAGTAGGAATGATGCAACATGAGTTCTTTTACTTCTTGTAGCAGCATACATTTACAGTAGGAATGATGCAACATGAGTTCTAATAGTTCAGGTATTCTGAACCTTTTCTAGACCAAGGGCTACATTGATCCTTGCTTATTGACTTGCAGGCTGCAAGGTTGTAAATTACAATTTATTGAAACTTCACGTCACTTATTAACAATGTAAAATCTAACTTTCTTACAGTTGCAACTAGTTAACCGCTTTTGCTTGTTTATCTTTTAATATCAGGTTTAATTTAATGTTGGTACAGTTTGCAAGCATCCCTCCATGTGCTTATCAGTAAGACACATGAGGTTCTTCATTAAATTAATCACTTGGTCACAATGATATGTACTTCTCAATATCAATAGCTTAACAGAGCATATTTCCTTGTACCAGGTAACTATTTTTCATCATATATGATGACACAGTTTTACAGTAGATATATGCAGGCTTCACAGAGCACATTGGCAGGCCTCTTGTTAATAACACTGATTTTCACACTGATTTCCCAAGATTCTTTGTGCAAAATGCATACAGCTTTGCTCTGCCTTGTCCTGTACCATCACTTCGTTTTAATTTATGTTAACATAGGACAAAAGTAAAGTCTTCAATTGCAGTCTTTTGTTTTGGAATGCTATATTCAGTTTTTGACCGGATTATATAACTTATCTTAGCTTAGCATGTTGTTAGCATTTAAAACTGGCAGTGCTTTAATGCTAGGGCTATACATTCATTCAGAATTTTCATATAAGGTGTTATACACAAGGAATTTATGGATTATATGGTTGATTGATGTTTGATTTTGCATATTTGTAGTTCTCAGGTAGAACATTGTATGTTCCAGGACATTTGTTCTCACAGTATTTCTTTCTTTTCTAGATGTGGTTTTGTTAGATTAGGTTAGGTAATTTTATCACTAGAGGAACCAGAAATGTATTCTGACCTTTTACACCTGTAACTACATGGAGCAGATTTTTATTTTATTTTTGAGTAATAGTCATGCAGTGAATAAAGAAATATCCCACTTCTTGTGGAACCCAAAGGTTTCTTACCATTTTTATATGAGTCTGCCATTGGTTCCTGTCATATGAATCTGGTCCATTCCCTTCTACTGTATTTTGTTTAAATTCATTTGGATATCATTTTCCCTTGCATGCCTTGGCTTTCCAAATTGTCTTTTACCTTCAGGTTTTTCGAGCATATTTTGTATGCATTTTTCAACTCCCCTATGCTTGCCACCTCCCGTCCTCATCTTTCTTGACTTGATTCCATTGGTATTTGGTGAGGCGCACATATTCTTGTTTTGAAGAAAATCTTCCAGCTCATCATATATTAATTCAGACTTAATGATGATTAATAAAATACATCTCCAAATATTATCAGCACTCAGAATATAAATACTGTATGAAAACAAACACTTTACTCATTCTGACCTACTGTATACATTACTTAGCTCATCCAGAAATAAACATGCTCAAACTTTTTACAATTGCAAGTTTAAGTTTATAGCAAACTTTGCATCTTTCATAAGTGTGGTCACAAGACTTTTCTTTTGCAGACATGAGGGCAAAGACAACTTTGAAATTGGTGGTTGTATACCTATGTGCACATATTTTATTGTTCGCTACAATTTTAATTACTGTAGAATCTGTACAGAATTCTCTACATAGGTTATTATTGGGAAATAGTGTGGATGAGGTGTCTGGTTTCATGTTGTGTCAGTATGTCTACACCTTTATTGTAGTAAGTGCTGTTTCTTTCTTCAGTTGAACAATTTTATATACATTTTGGATATTGCACCATGGAATATGATGAATGGTACCATAAACTTTTTACATGCAGTTGACTGTTTATTTATGTGTTTGTATCAGATGGCTGTTGCCTTTCTTTTGCAGTTACTCAGAGGTTTTATGAAACTTTTTTAATTTTTTTTATTTAGTATATTGTCATATTGAGCCATTTACTATCTTTCTGAAAAGACAAAGGGACCTAGCCAACTGCTCACAAAGGAAAAAGAGTGAATCAGTCACCTTCATCTAGTGTTGAGGCGTAGAACATGTGGACCTTCCTCTCCATACAACTCACATATTTAATGAGATGGTGCTTATGGATAGAGATAACTCTACATTTTAAATGCTAAATTTGGTCTGATATTAACCACATTTTTTACTATGAAGTTTTAGCCACTTTTGTAAATAAAAGATGATGAAAAAATCCAGTAAGAGTAAAATACAAGACAGAATAATTTATCTGAGTATATAGATCATAGAACCTCAGTGGTATTCCCACACACACACACAGAAACAGACAGACACACACAACTAAGCATAATATAAGATGCTCTGAAGGGTTAAAGATAGTTTATGAAGCACTGTTGATTCATGTGTTTTGCACAGTGACAGAAAGAACTAATTTTAGAGGAATATTACCCCCCCCCCCAACATAACAGACAGTGAAGTCTCACTTCCTCATTCAAGATTTCTGCCATAGCAGTATGTTTTATTTGAGATTTAGTTAGTGTGTAGTTTCTTTATATATGTTAGCACTTGGACTAAATAGAATCTGGAAGGTTTCTTGCTGTGTGGAACTGGAAAGACTACTTACATTTACAGGTAGCATTATAATTTGTTACAGTTTATGCCTTGTGTTACAACACAGAACATTAGAACTGTTTATAGAGCACCTTGAAGGTCAAAAAAGTTACAGGATAAAATCATGTATGTCCAAACAAAATGGCAGGAGCAGGACTGCAGTCTTATGAGATAAAATGTCAGTATGCTGTGTAAGTGTTGGTCTGTAGACTGTCATTGAAAGATGGCAGCAAAAGAAGTGTTACCAGGTCATCTTGCATTGTCTGACAAGCAACATTTTCTGCGGTATAATTAAATGCCATGATGTTCATCACCAACAGACAATGTGATAATGGACTCTGATGTCTCTAATGTGCATGGAACATAACAGTGAACATAATAACCCCAGTGGGCATTATTTTTTTGGTAATCAGTGAACTTTTATCATAATTTTTAATGTTACAGATTCTAAATGGCTGCACCAAATTTGACACGGTTAACGAGAAATGTGAAGAAGCTGGAGAAACCTCGTCCTCTGAAGATTTTAGGGAACTCTAATCGCCTTTCCACCATTGATGGCAGACTAAATTCTGGCAAGTGGAATGATTGGTGTATTAAACCATTTTTCATCCTCTGTCAGGAGGTTCCAGGCATTTTATTTTTCTTGGATAGGTCAATGTCTGAAGACTTCTACACTATCTGTATGAATTTTCTCCCACATTATGTTTGCATGCATAGTCTTTGTTTATCTTTGCTATTTACATTTTTGACATCTCTTCTAGTAGTGCATACACTGGAATAGCAGAAGGCATATCAGACTCTTTTATTCTTTACCCAAATTCACCTTTTAGACTGATTGGATGATGTGTGTTCAGTGTATTAATTTATTTTTAGTCTTGGTATAAGTGTCATATTCACATGTCTTGATCCTTAGAAATGAATTCTGTTTCCCAGTCTTTAAATATGCAGCACAGGTGTGAGGCTGCTGTAATTGCTCTTTCACTTGCTGCAGAAATGCAGCTACAATTTCATCTCTCCCTGCCAGCTTAAATGGTTCAAATGTTTTTATTGGTTCATTTGAACTTTGATTAGTTGATAACCCATCTGAACATATTCCAGCTTCCCTCTTATCTTTGTTTTTCTGTACATCCAGGAATGGTTGTCCTTGTCAATCTACTGATTAGTCACATTTGAATCTAGAAAATGGACCCTGTGTAATTCTTCCAGAGTCTCCATTCCAGTCTGAGTATACTGACCATCAGGTACCTTGCTTATTCTGCTGGTAACATGTTTTGCCATGATTTTCATAAGTGACACTGCTTGGTTCATCTTCAACCTCTTTATAGTACCTCTTCTATGAGGATCATCATTATTCCATATTCCAGAAGCATCCATTTACCTGCTCTTTTCTCCCTGTTAAATAGCCTTCTTTTTTTACTGTCAGGCCACAATTCTTTATTCCACCAAGGCACATTCCTTGGAAAATGAGCAGTCCTGCTGGATGGACAGTTTCAGTGATAAGGTGACCTGTTGCAACTGATGACATCCAACTCTTTATCCTGCACCCAGCCATTGGTTTGTGGCATAACTTTAATATTTACTCTTAGGTCTTGTCTTTGGTTTTTGTGGAGTTATTAAAATTAGCTCTGTCAGTTTTCTGCTGTATGTGAAAGCATATGAAGGTATCTGACAGTAAGGGCCCTTCAGTACATCCCATTCATTCTTTAGGTTTCCTCCTTTTTTGGTCCCTGGTGTTAAACAAATTGCTACTGCTAATTGTTCAAATGCAGGTTTGTTGTGTTGAGTGAAAATACTCGGGTTTCAAATTACCAAATATTTCATTAAGCTTTCTCCTCTTTAGTTGGTTCTGTTGTTCTTTCACATGATATAATGTACATTGGCATCACAAGCAGTGATGATGAGTAGCTTTCTTGTGCTACTACAGTAGCAAGTAATATATCTCATCATCATGGTTGGCGGTTCATGTGTATCATAGAGAAGGTATGCTGAGTTTGCTATGAGTTCCTTTTCACTTCCTCCAGTCATGTATGTAGTTATTACCTTTGTTATGTCCCTGAAACTGAGCTCCTGCAGAGATAATGCATTACTCTGATTCCTGATAAAACCAGTGGGTATCAAAGAGTTCAGTGGAGAATTTATTCCCATAGTTCCACTTAATCCTGTTTTTTGGCCCCCATGAACCTGGGGTTCCTGAATAAGTGCTGTGACTATCTTTCCCAAAGCAGGTGTCTTCTATGGTGTGAATTAATTTGAATGAATTTCATGGTAAAATTTTTTTACTCCCCCCCATTATTGTGTATGGAGTCTGCTTATATCCCCTCCCCTTGGTTTACTTCCATCACAGCAGTTGTTTTTGGAAGTCCCTTAACTTGTGGCAAAGAATGTATGGGGTTCCTGATCCCTTAGTGCTAATGCCATTCCTTTAGACTTGGCCACCAGTCTCAGACTTTGATATGTCCATATTAGGGAGATCCTATAAATTGCATTTGACTTGCTGTATATTTTTTAAACTTGAGGTATCCATTATGGTCCCACAACTGATGGAATTTAAACCCCACCACACACAGAGCCCCATATAAGTGAAAGGTAGGAATATGATGAGGTGCTGCTTGGTATTCCAAGGGGATGATTAGTGACACTGTCATCACTATTTCAGTGCCTTGCAGCCATCAGCATGATTCCTCACTCCTTGGCTTCAGTGGGTCAGAGCTCTGTTGTCATCCCAAGAGACATTACCAAAAAACAAATTTCAGTTTAATGAAAATTAGTCTTTAAGTATGTTTTTTACTAAGTTGATTCTATTGGCCAGTTCTCTTGGTGAGTGTGTGTTGTAAAGAGCACTCCAGTTTTCTTGGTGTGGATTTTACATTCATTCCATCCTACTTATTTTCCTTCAATATATTCTGAATACATTGTTCCCAATTTTTGTCTAGATATTCATGTGGTCTAAGGTAATGTTTCAGTTCATCTTATTTACATGTCTTTACTATCTAAAATATGAACTTTCTGGAATTTCTTTAAGTAATTTAACACCAAAATTAATTCTTACTGTTTGCTTCCTAATTTTATCCATTCAAGTTTTCTTTTATGTTCATATGTAATTTCGAGTTATTGTAATTGGCTTAGATGTTTCATTGTCAATTACCACAATTCAAAGTTAAGGCATTTTAAGAATGCAAGTTCTCAATAAAGTGATGCATACTTGTTTGGCCATGAATTTAATTTGTTCCTAGGAAACATGTACAACAAATATCTTAAGTACAGAAATTTTGGATGAAATTGAAATTAAGTATTGTTGATGTGTATATGTGTAATAATTATGGTGGTATACATCTGCACATTGTGCTAACACTATTAAATAAAGAAAATGGAAATATGGCATTAATGTAAGTTTAAATAATGAAGAATATTTTATTCTGTAAATTTATTGGATTACTTCTTTTGAGGTCTTAAGATGTAGCTCCCCCTTTGCTCACATTTGAGCACTGCAATTTTTTAAGATACCACTTTGCATATGGATATTGTGTGTTTAGAGACTGACCAAAACATTTTAATAATAGCTATAAATTAACAACAGGAATGAAGACAGTGCCATGCAGAAAGAGCAAAATACATTGCCATCACTAATAATTCTTTGCACACTTCCAGTGCTTATATTGCATGCCTTAACAGTAAATTCTTGCGCTTTGTGTGGACTGGCATGGTGGTGTCTGCTTCATGCTTGAAGTAACTGAATACCTTAAACACTGATTACCTGAGCTAGCATACAGCAAGTGACTGAAGCTGACTAGCTGACAGAGACATGTGAAGATGGATGCACAGAAGCATCCAAAACTGAGCTGCCATCACTTGTGTTAGTCAGAAAAACAATCATCACAGCTTAAAAGTGTATGGTATGGATATGTTTACCTTTCTGAATTTATAGATTATTTCTGTGGTGCCATTGAATGATGACATGTAGAAATGTTCATTGAAACTTGTGGACAGTGGACATGTCCCTTCTGCATTTATATGTTGTATGAATATTGACATAAATATATGCTTTTCTTCCAGTTGAGGACATTATGGCCCTAGCTGACAGTGTCTCAATGCACTTAGCAAATGCCAATTTTGATCAAATGCTGCGTGTAAACATCATATCAATATGTAACAGCCTGAAGCTGTTTGGACAACAGCTGGAAACAATTTATAAAGGTACAGTTAACACCCTAGGTCAATTAATTTGTTACACGTTGAGCAGTATGTTGATGGTAATAACATAAAATGAGCTTATGCATTTCCTTCTGTATCAGATCAGCTGGATAGGATATTTGTAGCATTTCGTAATGGGTGCAGAGATGAACGTCTGGATTACCTGTCTAGAGTCCATTTGTTGGAAGCCATTGAACTGCGAGCTTCCAACTGGCAGGGATGTGACAATCTTATAGCATACTACAAGGCAAAGACTTCAATCGAGGTAAATTTTCAGTTACTGTTATCATTATCATCATCATAAATTAACTAACTAACTCCCTGGTAGCAAAACCCACAGGTTCAACACCAACAACACCAAAGCCTGCCACCGAACCCTGAGGCAACTCCATCAATTTGCCATCCTCACAGCCCACTTACCTAAGATCCATCTTGATGTTATCCTCTCATCTCCTTCTTGGTCTGTTCAGTGGTCGTTTTCCAGGATTACCTACCAAAATCCTATATGCACCCCCCCCCATGCATGCTACATGTCTAGCCCGCCATAGCCTCCTAGATTTCACTATCCTCACTGTGCTATATAACCCATACAATTTGCGCAGCTCCTCGTGCAGTATTCTAAGTTCTCTACTTATTTCATCCCTCTTCAGTCCAGATATCCTCTTGAGAACTCTGTTTACATACAGTTGTAATCTACGTTCTTCCTTCAAAGTAAGAGGCCATGTTTGACAACCATACAAGACATCCAGCAAAATTATTGTTTTATATATCCTGATCTTCAGTGTTTGGATAGTAAACAAGATGATAGCAGTTTTTGAATTGAATGAAAATAAGCATTTCTTGAATGTATTCTACTCCTAATTTCATCATGGACTTTTTTCCCTATTTATTGTTGTTCCCAGATACTTAAATTTTGAAACATCTAAAAATGATGTGTTACTTATAATTATGTTCTTCCATTGTTGATGATGATCCTGTATTATGCCCATGTATTTAGTTTTGTCTACATTTACTTCTAGGCTTATTCCTTGATAGCCTGTAGAAGGATCATCATAAATTATGCATGATCAACTCATTTGCTTAAATAGCTTGCAATCAGAGCCTATTAGTAGATCACTTGCAATTCACCAGTCTCATATTTGACCAAGTAGTTTGTTTGTGTCCCATTAGTTTGTAGCAGGTGCTGTAGATTATTGTAAACCAAATCTTTGGGCTGTAACAGCATACGAAAACAAAAATTACTCATAAGTTCCAGTGGCAGACCCTTATGGACCTTTAGGTTGAATACAAGCTGGGAATTTCTTGATAAATAGAGTGATTATAAAGTTCTCAAGTAACACCATGTACCATGAACTTATGTAACTGTGGATGGGGGGATATCCTCTGAGTACAGAAAGCTGTCAGTCTATGACTAATTTGATGCTGGTCTTAAAATTCTAGTTACTGTAAATGGGTATTTAACATAGACAAAAAAATTGCTATTTACAGCTAGCAACTCTTTTTGTTGATTCTCTTTAAACATCTAAATATTTTGAGCTGAACACTGCCATTTTTTACTGCTCTGTACTTCCCATTTTTGAATGATGTGATTGGGTGAGAAAGATTACATGAAGTTTCGGGTTTGGAAGCTGATGGCAATGCACAGCTTTGTTACAGTCCTCAGCTCCTTGGAAGATGGATATGTTGGACATCTCTTACAGGATAATTTGGGAGAAGTCTGCCTAACTTTGTGGGCAGGGCCATACTTAGGCACCAGCCTGGGGCCCCCAATAAAGTTAATTTTGACAAAAGTAAAAAGAATCACAAATTTTACTACATACAAATTACAATGATAAATATCAAGGTCATGCAAAAGTACTTCAGGCCCGGGTTCAAGAAGAAATCGGCGACCCCTTACTTATTTGAGATAAAATATTAAATCGCGTTGCAATGAGTGAACCAAGTTGGGAGACCTGGCCACCCCAAATATTTCCGTTTGTCTTATTGTGTGGAGGTTTCTGTATTTCTGTGGCAACCAATGAAAAAATTATATTATTATTTCTAATTAAAAATATTAAACGTTTTGTGCTTTATTGATCGGAGCCCCAGTACGCCGCACTCAGCGCAGCCCCCCCCCCCTTTTGCATGGCTCTGATAAAGACGGTATTTTTTTTACAAAAAGAGGATGTGAAATGAACTACTTTTGAAAGAGTAGCGGACGCTGGTCATGAAAGTCAGAAACACGGCAATGGTAGTCGTTGCACTGACCACATGATGAACCCCCAAGGCCGTATGGCTGGCCATCATACCCTCACAGGCTATTGCGACACAGAGTTTAGTTTAGTATAGTTCTTTATATTTCGCAGTATTACAACATTTGTGTTCAAACAGATTGGTTAAAATAATTGTTTTTTTTTCTGATTATATATATATGTATGCTTTATATATATTTATACACACACACACACACACACACACACTCATGCTGACCACTCACCCCCATCTAGTGCCGAGGTCAAGGAAGAGAGGAGCTATACCTCCACTCACCCCAAACGCCTACATGGCGTATAGTGGGACAAACTTTACTTTTTACACACACACACTCACTCTGGTATCTTTAAAGGGGGCCCCGCAATAGCTTAGGGCCTTGGGCCCAAAGATGTGTAAGTACGGTCCTGTTAGTGTGTACATTATTCAAGTGATTTAAGTAACTTGATCCTATTTGACATAAGTTTAATCATTGTAGTTTGGAAGTAAGTTAAAGTTGTACCAGAAACTAGGTACTTTAATGAAACCTTTAGTAATAACTTAAAAGTTAATCTGAAATATTGTGTTTTTTTACAATTATTTCATAATGAAACATGTTAAAAATTGTGCAGTGACTCCATGTGAAACTAAAAGTGTTATTTCATAGTGAAACACATATGAAAATTGTTAAAAGTGTTTGGCTGCAACTTGAATTCACATTTAAGCATGACATATCAAGAAGGTGGAGATTGATTCAGATTAATCTGTGGCATAAAACATTTTTTGAAGGAGAGCATTTCTGTTATCTGCAGCTCAGCATGTATTATAATGAGTAGTAAAGGAAGATGAAAAAAACATAAGCAAAAATAGTGGATAACGACCTTGCTTAAACAACAAACAAAGCCAACATTGCTTGAAAACCTTAGTATGAATGGTGGAAGTGGGTTTTGAAATTTTATGACACGCATTAGATATTGAATTGCTTGTGACTTTCTGTGGTGGTGTTGAAGAGTTCAGTGTTGCTAATGTAGATTTGATTGAACTTGTTCAGGTGCTGGCATTTGTGGTAGTACTGTTTAAATTGTGGGTTCTAGTGCAAGAAAGGTAGTTTAGAATAATGCACAATTAAAATATCAACATTTACTGCTGTTCACTTGGCATTCTTTTTGATTGTATTTGTTGTAGAATCAAGACATGCTGCCAGTACCTGATACACCAACCCTTCTTTCTATGGCGTCTCCCTTACTTGGTACTTCGTCCTCCCCGACACAATCACAAGCATTGCTCCTGAGCTCTGGTGAGATTATAAAAACTTCAGGAAAATTTGCCAAGCCAACCAAGATACCAGGCAAGAATTACTGCAAGGATGAGGTTGTGATCCGCAATTCAGACTCCGGGAAAGGTTAGTATCATATGCTTTTTTCTTTTCTTTATGATACTAGGGCAAATCATTGTATCTATAATTCAACTACTAATAAGTAGTTGAAATAAAGTAGTATTATTGAAAGGAAATACATTT
>NW_019060767.1:32624-44135 GCF_000696155.1 Zootermopsis nevadensis | reverse complement strand
AAAGGGAGAGAGTAAGAAATGATAGTGTTTGAGAGAATTTAATGGTAAAGAAACACCTTGAGAGACTAATTAACAGATAATAGAATAAGAGGGTATGGATATGTTTTAAGAATGGAAAAAGTAAGAAATCCATAGGTTTTGAACATAACAATTATAGGAAAGTGTTAAAGAAGGGGGTAAAGCTCAAGATGGGAAGAAATTGATGGGGTGCCATGAGAAGACAGATAAAAATTTGTGCATTGTGTTGTGAAGACTTTCTTCACATTCTGTATATCATGATCACTTATCTCACACAAAACACTGGAAATATGTAGGATTTTAGGTTTTCATGGTGGTGAATCTGAAGATGGCTGTCTTCAACACTGGAAATACTTTCTTCATGCACTTACTTTTCAGTCTATAAGGTCTATATAATAAACAATGTTCCGCCTATATCAAATTATGCTATGCTCAATTTTTATAGTTGCACACTTCAGTATAATAGTCCATGCCTTTATCCATTGCCCATTTTATTGTCATAAAATGGTTTTTAGAGAGAATATGGTGAGTTCTAAAGGAATGAACTTTTGTAACCACATTGTAGTAACATATGTACAGTTTCAATGCCTCTGTTTATGATGTTCCTGGTTTAATGTCAAAATTATGTCTCAGAATAGAAAAATAAAACCTCTTCTCCTTTTCTCCCGAAATTTAAAGAATCGGCTGTATTAAAATAATATGAATACTTACTTGTTCATCATTTTCTTTGGCCTCCATCTAAAGCTGTGTAAATTTTTGTAATATTGCAAGTTCTTCCACCCCCTGATTGTTTCATATTTGTGTCTAGTAGATACTTTATTCCTGCCATCCAGGAACATAAATTATTGTTAATGATATATATTTCCTGGTGGTGTCACTAATACTGTTGATTCAGCTGTTACTATTCACATATATTTCCAGTTTAAATTCACTGTGATAATGTTTTTTTCTGAAAAAATGTTTTTATAAACCTCATATTATGCATTCTTACTTACTTACTTCATGGAGCTGAGTCCCCAACATTTTATAGAACCCAATGGTTCATTACTATGTTCACAGGAGCCTGCCACTGGCCCCAATCCTGAACATATATATTATGCATCCTTGTCTTAGGAAATCAAAATAACCCCATTTTCCTGACCTGGGAAAAGAATTGTAATTCATGTTTGTGAATCAGGACAGTTTTTTGGTGGCCTTTGTTCCCATAATCTCCTCTCTAAAACAGATAACTTTGATCTTGGCGCTGTTCTTTTGTTGTGCTTAGTTTCAAAACCACAGGAACCATCATTACAGGGAATCAAACACATGACACTTTTTTTGGTGTTTTAACCATGCATATCAGTTTATCTCTTCTTGAGCTATAAGTGAACTTAGCATACATACATATTTGTATATATATAAAAAACACATAGATAGTGGAAATATCAGTGGATTATGGTGTTTTTATAGCATATATAGTAATGCTTCAAAATTTTCAGTGCATTTCAAAAATCATTTCTGAAACCACCCTTAACTTCCTGGCACTGTAGACTCCTTTGCAAAAGTCAACCCACAAATATGAAAGCAGTTTAAGAAAGAAGAGTAATAAATTATTTTTATTTTGATCATGCTGCATTATCTTTGCTTTCAGATGCCAGAGCTCTTTGACCCAGTCACCTACATCCAGAAATGTCAAGAGTTGGAAGGTTCTAGCATAGTTTTAAGTGCAACAGAAACCGAGTCTACTGATTGTGAATAACAGTTCATGCGGATTCAAGACTGTATGTTTGCTGCTTAGTTCTCATAAGTTGCTTCAAATTCATTATTTATTTAAAATTAATAAAAAATTATTCATACTGGATGATTACTTTGGCATTTCATGAAACAATACAGTAACACAATAATGCATTTGGGTACTCGATTCTTCTCTTAGAGCTATGCCATTTAGAATTGCTGATAATAATTTGTCTGTTAATGAAACAGTGTATGATACATTTGAATTTCCTATTTATTTATTATATTAATTTATTTCAATTTCAGATGTAATTTCCACCTGTTTACATTGCTATAGTGGTAGTATAACTTCATTAGTAGTATACTGTTTAATTTGTAAAAAGATAAATTTATAATTTATTCTGTTAAGAACTGTAAATACATATGCCAAAATTATAATCCAAAGGTTACATAAGCTTTGATATGTATTTTTTAATGATCCCATTTTATTTCTTAACATTTTTAAGGCATGTCACTGCAGAATTGGTAGTGAATCGGGCAGTAGAAATTATATAAATGCACATAACTATGCTGTTACATTAAATTTCATTTAACTTAAATATTTCCCAAAAAATCCTTGATATTATTATTTTCATCTAGTATGTACAGTGAATTCCTCCGACTGAATTGCCTGACCATTTTGCCGTCAGCGTCTGCACCAGAACATCACCCATCGTCCTCCAAGAAAAGAAGTTAGTATGCCATGCATTATAAGCACACACATCTCTGAAACTAAATAAATTGTTTAAAATACTCATCAATACAGTATATGGTCTAAATGTCTACCATCTGCTCTTCAGTACTTCAAATTACTTGAAACAACTGTTTGACACTTGAAAGATGTAATTGTGTTAGCCAGTGTGTGTGCATTATTTGAATACACGTTGTCTTAAAGATTGAAACATTTTCATCAAGACATTAATCAAATAAGTTGAGAGTAATGTAGCACCATCTTGTATAAAATAAACATGTATTTTCTTTCATAATGCTTTTAAAAAAGAATCAAAACATGTCACTGACTTCCTACTCTAAATTGACAGTGTTTTAAGAAAATGGTACCTATCCTTAGAAGAAAAGATAAGGGGGCACTTCAAAAATGTCTTGGACTAATACTGCTCTAATACCTTTTGATTAGAGCATCAGTATAACCATTCAAGTGGAATCAATCAGTAAAAATGTAAGTTTTAGGCCAAGAACACCATCATGTACTGCTTGCAAAACCAGTTACAAAAATGTTCTCTTATAATTGCTTTCTTCAGTTACTTGAAGTCTGGCTCCATTTTCGTCAAGCATTTCCTCGGTCAGTGCATTTTGTCTAGTATATTTCTTGTCTGAGACAGATCCAGCTGAATGAACTTTTAGTAATTTAAAAATTTATGAAGCAGGAACGATAACCAGGATATATTTGGAGAAATCTTCTTTTACATAACAAAAAGGATTTCCTTTTCACATAACTGTCTTGTAGAAGAATCCCCCTGTTGAAGTGTGTATTTCACAATCTTTGTTTATTTATGTAAATGAGAACAAGAAATACTTATGAAAGATCTTACAAGAACAGAAACACAAAGAGAATTGATCTTGATATGTCAATTGCATGGGCAGTGATAGTTGTAAAACATGAAAGATACCACACAGTAAAGCAGCTGATAGATCACCATCTCTATGCCAGCCCATGTGCTGTGTATAGCACTGCTAGCTACCGCCAGCACATTTTTACCAGAGCTGGGCAAACCTGTGTATAGCACTGCTAGCTACCGCCAACACATTTTTACCAGGTCGGTTTGGTCATTTATGGAATTCCTTGTAGATTTGACATTTGATTGCAGTGTGCGTGTGTTCAGTTGGAAGTAGCATGAACAGAATAAGCAGGTTTCTTCCAAGTATTGTTCCCCCAGATTCTGTCACTCACTTCTGTATCTTGCACACATCAAATTAGGGCATGATACCCTAAGCTATGTCAAGATTCAAGACTCTATACAATAAAAAGTAAAAAAGAACGTATTATTACAATATAACAGAAAGTGTAAAGAAAAAGTAAACTACACATGCATTCTTAACTTACCTTTAACATTCATTAATGTAATGTCATTATATGTTGTAGCGAATCGGCTGCGTATTACATTATGTGATATTAGTGCTTTGGTAGCATTTGATTGCTAGACCATCAATTCTGTGAATGTTGCCTTAAAAATGGTATTGCAATACATTTTGATAAATATCTTGTGTAATGATAAAACTAAAAAAACAGATAGTGTAGTAATTTTTAAATCATTTAACATATGAAAAACTTGTAGTATTAAAAATAGAGCCTATATTCAGGTTTAAACCCAGAACATTGTTTTTCATGTGGTGATGTAAATGGTAATTCAACAAAGAAATTTTTAGTTTGGTTCTATATGAGACTGAGTCACAATGCCTGAACAAAATCTTATATTGGATACATTTTTAACTATGTTTCTTGAAAAATGTATAAGCATATTTTTTAAACAAGAAACAAAGTGTGTCTCCATTACTGAGTTTGTGGGAGGCAACCATATTCAACATATTACAAGCTGAATTACAATCTCAGTGCAAACAATGGTATTTGTGCACATTGTCTTTTCTAGTCTCTATTCATCATAAAACTTTTTCTACTGTATGCACTTATTTAAGTTGTCCAGATTAAACATGATTTTAAAAATTCCACATTTTATTGTATTCTTCAAACTCCTTTATCATATTCAACATTAATACTGATGCAATTTCTTCATTAATAATAGTCATGGGAAGTATGGCAGTCACTAGGTATTATGATGTTAGGAACTGTATCAAATTTATAATGCATACTACATATTCAATATAGGATTGGACATGAAATGTAATATTAATATTTAATTTGTGTAAATAAATTGCAAAGCTGTGAACTGGATTTGACTGTCACACGATGGGGTCCATTGATAGGCCTTTGTAGTGACAGTGACTTTTCAAGTTCCACAACAAGAGATTTTTTTAAAATTAAGAACTTCAATTGTATGAGAAGATTCTGTATATAGGAATTACTTATTATCAGATTTAATTTCTAAATTATCCTATTCCGCTCCTGTTAGTTTTAATAACTTTAGTGTGATGTGGCTGCCCATATCAGGCATAGCCATGGATTTCTTGGACTTGGTTCTGAGTTATATTTCTGCTTTAGTGTGGATGTTTGTGTGCATTTTGCCACTGTCAGTCACTGTACCAAGTGCCATAATTACAGGAATATGGGGGTTCGCCATGCACTGGCTTCCCATCCAAGTAAAAAATTATCAGATAATAAATTCTGATGGTGAGTTCTAGGACTGAGTACAACCACAGAGAGTCCAGGAAAAACTTCATGTAATGACTCATAGTAATATTCACAGAATAAGTAACATATTTAGGGTGTAACTGTTACATATTTTAATGCCACAGGTGTTCTCAGACTTTTTTGCCTCGTATTCCTGATGAAGTCAAACAAATGTGAATTAATGGTACCCTGGAAAGCATCTCGTGATACCACAACAGGTACTGGTTCTATAGTTTCAGAACTGCTGCATTAGGTAATAAGAATGGAATTATTTCTTCTGCATTTGTCTTCTTTTTCAAGACAGTTCTATATTAAAATACAGTGACACCATTAGAGCACTAGTGTTCGTCTACCAGCAGTACTAGCACTAAACCAGGAGTGGATATAAGTAATGTTTTATGTTTGGGAGTATTTTAATTTATTAATGTACTGAAGTGCCACATGGTGTGAAATATTTAAGTTATATTCTTGAGGGCAAATGGAAAGGCAAAGCTTTTGAGTATGTATCTGAGCTTAGTAACTTCTGCAGTATTTTTGTTCATAGTATACTTAACGACTCTTCCAGTAACTCAAGACTTCATAGCATTGAATGAGAGGATGATGATGATGAATTGGAATGGATGAGGAAGGAAGGGATCATGGCCTAATTTAACATTATGGCTTCAGAAACTATGAATTAATAGCTGCAAGTTCTAGTGATTAATTTTTTATAGTAATTTCCACAAGTAAAAATTTCAGACATGTTAAATTATCCATATATACTTTGAACATATATAATGCTCCCCATTTCTAATTGTTGACACATGAAATGTTTAATGTAAAACTTATTGGTATGATTATAGTCTCATTTAATATTTTGGAAATGTTATTTCTACATAAGATTTTGGGGCTCTGCATTAAGTTATACTTGTGCTGATTTCACCTTATATTGACATGTTTATAGATTCACCAAGTTGGTATTACTTGTGGAAATTGAGAAATATGCTGACACCAAGATTAATGAAAATCCTTAAATTGTTTAAATGTTAATGCAGGGGATGGTAAGATGAGCATATGACACAGTAAACCTGTCCATAATAAAACAGGCTAAAAATTATCCTTTTGTAGAAAGAAGGAAAAAATATGCCTATTTAAAATTTACTACATGCCCACATTAACTTATGAACAGATACTTGGACATGGACCAAAGCAGACAATAGCAGATTAATGGCATCAGAATTAAGATTTTTAAGGAGTAGGAAAAACCAAAAGTGGGAGTGTAAGAAATGATTACATTTGAGAGAATATAATGGTAAAGAGATATCTTGAAAGGCTTATTAACAGATAATAGAATAAGATGGTATGGACGTGTTTTAAGAATGAAAATAGGAAGAAATCTATAGAAAGTTTCAAACATGAACATTAAATGAAAATATCAAAGAGGGAGGTAAAGATCAAGATGGGACCAAGAAGTGAGAAAATATGTCTCATGGATATTGGAAAAACTACGGAGGAGGAAACAAAATTTGTGCCTTATTGTATTCAAAAGGCCTTGGTCACATTCTGTATGACATGATGACTTATAATATAGAACACAAAAAGTACTTTGCCATGCCTCAAGTAGTAAAAATTTTGATTGCACATATGTTTCTATCCATATGGTCTGTATAATGAACAATAACCCTCTAGCATCATTAGCCACTTTCATTGGCTCAAGAAGAAGGAAGGTAGAATGTGAGTCTCGTAAAACTGCTTACAAGGGTTATCATTTTTATTTATGCAATGCCAAGTGTCTAAATTTACTTATTTTGGAAAACTAGAATGTGAAGCTGCCATGTGTTAACTGTGGTCTCACATTTGTAATTATATAGCAAGAGGTACAATTAAGTGTGGGGGTGACAAAAGCATAAGTATTTCTGCTGAGGGAATTCCTATCAGTGCTTATATTTTATCTCTGTACCTTATTTATTCTGTAATTAGATGGTCTTCTGGATTGATGCACCTGTATAATCTTGCCTTTGTTATAATATTGTAGGTTAAAATTCAGTTGTAGAGGTTAGACACAACATAAAAAGCTTCTTAGGACAGTTGTTTTCATATTAAAGTAATTTGTTGGTAGAGAATGCTGTACAGCCCTGAATAATAGTTGCCAAACGAATTTGGTGATGTCCTGGCACTTTTCCTTGACAAGCACAGTTGATATGAGAAAGTTGATACATTGCATTTTAATCGTGTTTAGTATTGAGTTTTCTAATGAACTACCACCTTTATTATATTGCTGGTTATGATTTTGTATTGACATTCTTATATAGTGTTTGAACAGCATGGGTGTAAAACATTGTAAGCACATCTTTGAGCTTTCAAAACAAATGATTCAGGTCTGCTATCATAGTCTTTCACAACTGTAAAAATTATGCAATCAGTGTAACATGAACATGAATACATGGTACGTGAAAAAATTCCTGTATCTAAAAGAAATTGTATTTAGTACAAAATTGTTTTGACAAACGGAACTTAACATAGTCACCAAACTAGAACATATTAAAGTTCAATCATCAGTATGAAGTTGGATGTGTTGCTGGGTGTTGTCTGGTAAAAGTTCACAAACGTTTCAAGGTGCCTCCACAATCAGAGTGAAGAGTACAAAACGCAGCTTTCTCATGGCCATGGTGATGGCGGAAAGACAATCTGAAACGTCGGTAAATTTCTGCCAGTGTACAAGGCGAGACAACCCAGAGGATATCCATCTTCATATTCTGCACAGTGATATTCTGAAATCTCACAATTTGTATTGTGTTTCACTGTATGCAATGAAACTACACATTTATCCGGCGTTTTTATAATACTGTTACATTTTGCAAACATATCGTTCTTTCATATATCTTTGCAGATAAATATCTGTCTTCATGTTCATGCGCTACTTTTGTCTGGAAATTCGCGCATGCGTGTTGTATTCCTGAGTGTGCTGAGACTTCATTTTTTGGTAGGTTAGCTATGTCTGGTGTGGAGGCCCGTTGTGATTGGGATATGGTGTTATAATGTGGCGTAGACATTCGTGAACAAAGAAGAGGGCGAATGTAGTGCTATGCCTGGTTCGGATAGTGTGGGGTTAGATATAATTTTCGTTATTAAGCCAAACAATTTTGTAATAAACATGTTTGGATTGTGTGAGTAATTGTTCACTACGTCGTCGTGCTTGTGTTGCCGGTGGGTGGAACGACTGCACAAGAGTTGAATAAAACACCCGGGAATATTCGTAAGGTAACTTAACCATCAACTCATTCACATGTTTATATTATTCAGAGGATGTTTGTACATAATAATGAAGGTTTGTTAGTATTTCCTCAACTCTTTGGTGTTTTGGCTAGATGTAAATTTTCGTGTATATTTATAAGATAGGATACGCATGTGACAGTTTAACAGTCAAATCCAGTGCGTGCGTATTTTACATACACCGTGTACAGCTGTGCCAGTCCGGGTTCGTGGTTCGATTCCCGAACGTGCTGAACCTTGAGATCAGGGGTAAACCAGGCTTTGGCATATTAAATCTGCTTTATACAGAGTGGTTCAAAAGGTTCGGGCCAAACTGAAGGATCGTATAGAGGGACTCAGAGAGAACAACTTTCGAATAGGAATCCATGTCCTCCGAAGTTATCCTGAGTCAGTCGAGGCCATTGAAGGTATGGAAGTCTGATAACATACCGCTGAAATAATCGTACTTTGCTATTCTCCTACTAGACTGACAGCAGCAAAGAAGTATCTGAGAAAATGTTCGATTCAAACCTGTTGACAGTAAACGACATTTATTTAAATGCCTACCATAAAATTCTGCTGTTGACGGCAGATTGGTTGTGTACGGTTCGTTCATATTATCGTCCTTCTCTCAGTGTTTCCAATTGGCAATTATCGGCCACTTGAAATAGTCAACAGTAACGTTCTTTGTAAGATTTGAAGTTTTCACTACGGTGAGTTTGAAGATGGCTGTCTTCTGGGTTGTTGCGCCGTGTAGTCTGGTAGAAATTTACCGACGTTTCAGAGATCCATGCTGACTCCATCATCAGGGCTTGTCGTTCTTTAACCACTGGTGTTAATTGGGTTTGTTTGTTCATATTCACCTTCAGTGCTTGTTGGTATACAGTTTTCCAAATAAGTGCTACTAAAATTACTTTAAAAGCAAAAACTGTTTTTAATTGCGATTACGACCCAACGTTTCTGGAAGTGATATAGTCTTTGTTCAAATGTCATTAATTTAATAATTACCCGTGTTTGTATTTACAGCACAAAAAAGGAAGACTTGTACGAGTCTTGTGAGTCAGTTTCAGAGAGGTAGTTTTCAAATCATTAAAATTGTAATAATTGAAGTCAGTTACTCAGAAACCACCTACCAGCATATGACTGCTAAATTGTGTGACTAGTTCATTTCCTGGTAGTTCGCTGGCACGCCGTCATAGCGGCCCTAATGCTGTGAACTGCAAAACCCACAGTCCCTCCTGAGCCCTGCAACAAGAGTTGTGATTCTAATCTATGGTATGCAAACTTAATACTCACAGTTCTAGTACAATGCTGGTAATCAGTTCAACCAAACACTGTTACATGATAAATGTTGTAAATTTTTACATCCATGAACTACATAAAAAATGTCTTAATATTAAGTTTTTTTCTGTGCGGAATTTTTGTGTGGGCTTTCTTCATGTGCGCATTTATCTGGTCACCTGTTCGGTCATATTATCGTTCTTCTCTCAATGTTTCGCAATTGTCAGCCACTTGAAATACCTAGCAGTTATGCACTTTGTAGGATTTGAGGTTTTCACGGTGGTGAGTTTGAAGATGGCTGTCTTCTGGGTAGCTGCGCCATGTAGTCTGGTAGAAATTTACCGACGTTTCAGTGGCCCATGCTGCCTCCCTCATCAGGGCTTCTCATTCTTTAACCATTGGTGTTATATGGGTTTGTTGCTTGTTGGTATACAGTTTTCCAAATAAGTGCTACTAAAATTACTTTAAAAGCAAAAACTGTTTTTAATTGTGATTACGGCCCAATATTTCTGGAAGTGGTATGACTTTAAAAGCATAAACTGTTTTTAATTGCGATTACGGCCCAACATTTCTGGAAGTGGTATGAAGTCTCTGTTCAAATATGTCATTAATGTAATAATTACCCGTGTTTGTATTTGCAGCAGAAAAAAGGAAGACTTGTACGATTCTTGTGAGTCAGTTTCAGAGAGGTAGTTTCCAAATTGTTAAAATTGTAATCATTGAAGTCAGTTACTTGGAAACCACCTACCAGCATGTGACGGCTAAATTGTGTGACTAGTTCATTTCCTGGTAGTTCGCTGGCACGCCGTCATAGCAGTTTACACAAGTGGGACATAATATATATGGAAACACTGAATAGAGTGTGTATCTGGAAGGAAACGATTCCCACTTATTACGCTTTCTTTGCTCGATGTGCATGAAATTAACGTAAAAAGTGGTGGTCATGTCTTTCTGTCCGTTTGCAGAATTTTATTTTGTGTACGACTTGAAATTTCTTTTGGTAGAGCAGTATGGTTAGTGTGCCTACCCTGTAAGCGATAGGTTTCTGCGTCTATTCTCTGTCAGGAGCCACAATAATTTCCGTGGAAAGTATCGTGGTTCTGGACAATACGTGGTGGACATCATGTCCAGTTCATTCTGTTTCATCAACCTGTCGTCCTTTCTCGCACTGTAACCAAAACAGTTAACTGATTTTATGATGCAGTATCCTTTCTCTTCCGGAAAATTAAGGCGCCTTACCAGAATTGGACACCATCGCAAGTAATTTCAATCAGTTCCCACCTTCATATTGTTTAACGCCATTTGAACCAAATCGATCCTCTGTTTAACACCCAGATCTTCCAAGTGGGTTCTTCCCCTGATATTTCAGACCAAGATTGCGTGTGCCAGGGCTTCTCGACCTTTTCAAGACCGGGGCCACATTCACCCTTTCATATCGACTCCTGGGCTGCCTAGTTGTAAATGAGTACAATGTGTTGAAAATTCATGGCAGTTTACTGAAACTGCTGCTAATTGTTACAGACAGGTTCACATGTTTGGCCTACCCAGTAATGTTCTTTAACATAATTGCTCATTTGTTGTTCGCCGACAATTTGTGTCTGATTCTGTAAGTTAATAAGAAAATTTGATCGTTTTCGGGGTTGCACGACTTCTAATTCGATAGTAGACGTTAACCTGATGTCCAGAAAAGGGTTTTGCGATCAGACTTACGAAAGTTGCGAAAAATTACACTTAACTAACTAGATGGCTTACCGAACCCGAAAGTTCATCACCGAATTAACCAAAGCCCTCCACCAGACCCTGTCCTGGGCTAACAAAATCCAGCCTCCTTCAGCTCCTATCTCCCATACATCCCGCCTGAGATTATCCTCCCATCTACGTCTAGGTCTCCCCAGCGGTCTCTTCCCTTCAGGCTTTCCGACCCA
>NW_019060767.1:13420-25427 GCF_000696155.1 Zootermopsis nevadensis | reverse complement strand
ATAGATAGCAGGCAGGAAAGAAAGAAAGTAAAGAAAGACGACAGTACGTAAAGTTTGAAATGTAAGAAAGAGAATAGGTAAAAAGTTACATCTCTTTTCTTCTTAATTTGCAATAAGTTTATTTATTTATCCTATAAATTTTCAGAAAGCTGATGTTCTGTCGAACCCATTTTTAAAGTTACGGTGCACCTTTGTTGCCCGTATTAACTACAGAACCTCGATGTGATGCTTTTAAGGGTTCAGACCTCCACATTAGGACGTACAGCTACTTGGAATGACAGAAAGCAAACGGCACGAGCGGCCCAACAAACGAAACGATGCGTTCATTATTGTATACAGCACAATGATGGACGTGGAATCTCAGAGTCTTACTTAGAACCCCTTTTTCAGCCCCGACACCACTTCACTCGGTGAGCCGGATCACATCCGGTTCCAGGTTGCCCGTCATTGATCATTGTTTTCAGAGCAGACTGATATTTTTCGTGGTTTTCCTCTGTCTCTTAAGATGAATGCCGATTTAATATCTTCAAATAGACGGTGACCATCTTTCAAATCCGTTTTTTCTCATTCGTGATTGCCTCTTCGTCTCATTGGGTGTATACCCTTCGATGCTAAAGAAGCGTCGTTAATGACTGATAATAAGTCCTCATCTTTCTTAAGTATTTAAGTAAGAAATTAGGTCCCTGCCATTGAGGCCTATCATATCGTTAGTACGTTCACGGGTTAGGCCTTTTGGCTTGTTCTTGGGTCTACTTACGTTTCTTCAACTTCAGAGCCTGTGGGACTAGGTTTAGATTTATTCGTAGGAGGCGTTCCAAGCAAATGGTTGTGTGGCTGAGATTCAAGACTTCGGGGCGACGAGTCTGAAGGTTACTGATCCTCTTTTGGGATCTTGCGCCGTGTAGTCTGGTAGAAAATGACCGAAGTTTCAGAGGCGGTTAGTTTTACCCTGATTTATGTCAGTTCATGTAATGTGTGCGAGAGAAGTGCTGGCTGACACAGTGACATTTTTTCCTTGTCTCTTGCATGTGGATAATAGGGACGGAATTTTTCGCGGAAGGCCTATATCGTTTGCCAGTGAGGATAAATAATATTTGTGTCCTTTTTTTATATGGATGAAAACATATACAGCGTTGGGGGGGGGGGGTTGTCTGTCTCAGGTAGAAAAGAGGCCTACATAATTGTTAAATACGGCAAATTGTTGTCACTGGGTCACTTCTAATCTTCGTTGTTGAAGTTGTAAGAATCAGCTTTAACGGACCCCACAGAGAAGGTATTTTTATTAGAAGGCCAAGATAGACAATGGTCTACGCCAGAGAAAATTGTCCCATAATTATAGGCTTGTTACAAGCCTTGAGAATTAGTGTTGCACCAAGAAGTAAAAATAGGACAGCCCGTGCCATTGGATTCCAAGACCTGGGAAATGGCCATCGTGTGGATTTAACAATTCTGCGATTAAGCAAACATGTCATTGCTTGGTAAACAACTGAATAACACTGTTGTTTTAATTCATGTCATTGTATTTATTGCTGCTGAAAGTATGTAAATATATTGTGCAAGGAGAGAGAGAGAGAGAGAAAGAGGGCAAATTCACTTAAATTTTTGTCTGGCATAGTAAGTATTTCGTATTGGCGGAATTGTTTAATCTATGAACTGCCTTAGATTTGGACATTTATTGAATTCTGACTTTGGGTTAAAGTATCTATTTTTTTGTGGGTACGAGAAGTAGGTTTTACCTCATGAAAATTATGACACACTCGAGCCGTAGGAGTTACGTTATAAATTTGATAATTCTGATAGCGTTAAGTGTTGTATGTTTTTCAGTGTTTCCTCCAGAACATTCAGCTGACTTTTCGTTTGAGGTTTCATGGGTTTCCTGTTGAATTTAACGCTTTGAAGTTGGGGTGTAATCTCTTACACTGAAGTTAGGCATTTTAAGAATCGTAAACATCCGTAACGATACTGTGAAATATGTATCTTTTATGCATCGTGTCGGTACATCTTAGAAAACCTGAATGGAAGAATCCACTTACAAAACCAAAGGGTAAATGTTAGGGAAAAATAATGTGTATAAAAGAACAAAGATGTGAGATGTAGCCTGTAATTCTTTCGTTCAAGATAAGGCCCATTGCCGAACTCATACGAAGAGGGCAGTGAACCTTCGGATTCCATAAAAGGAGGGGAATTTGACTAGCTGACCGACTGTTGGTCCCTCTAGGACTTTGTTACATGAAGTTGTTTATCATGAAATGGTTATTAAAATACCACCAACTGGTGTACTGTATTAATGCTGCTATAAAAGTGAATACAGTAATGAAACTTTGCGTTCTTCAAATGGTGAGGAATTAGTTGATTAGATGAGCAATTATAACTTTGTCAAGGAGGTCGAGGCTCAACCGAGTTAGTCAATGATTTAAACATGTTTAGTAATTGCAGGTAAAGGTTGTTATATTGTATTTTTTAAAGTAAATTTGACAAATTTTTCGTGAATGTCAGTATTATGGCACGACACCATGAAATATGACTTAGTCTCAGTTTTTTTTAGCTGGGAGTTATTCGAATCTTCTAAGAATTTTTCGAAGCCCCTACAGCTCGCAAAAGCTGGTAAATCTCTGTTTCATAAATAATACCAGGAGACTGAGGTACGATTTAATGTTTGTGTTCATTACCTCGAAATGTTAGAAAAGTACCTGTGACTGGAGGCCTGGGAGTAGAAGAATGTTCAGAACGTAATTGTTAGTGCACGTCCTCTGTGCAATGTATTCTTGACAATGGCTAGACTTAAGTTTCTTGCTGGACGAAGTCCGACAAGACTTCCAGCAAGAAGCTGCGATTTTTCTTATGGGGGTTGAGAAGAGAAGTGAACTGAAACAAACGCAAACTTACGCTGAATTGGAGCAACACTTAACGTAGTTTCAGCAGAGTTCGCGAGACTTATTTCAGAAAACAGAATTTCTGGAATTCGACCATATAAATGTAGGCATAGAGAGGCGTGATGTGTGTCTCATAAAATGCCCTAAAGTAAAGTACAATTTCTGAAAACCGTTTTTCATTCGCATTTTTCATATTTTTATACGCGAAACACAATTCTTCAGTTTTCACACACCGTGTACATTTTCCAGGGGCTTAATTAATTTAAGTGAAACACGACACAAAACTTTATATGCGTTAATAGTGCTTCTTCATTCTTTTGCAGGTACAAGGAAGGAGGACCACATACCGAGATGGCCAATTACTTCGCGTGCATGTGCCTGACGCGGGTTTTGCTGCCACTCAGCCTCTCCCTGAGTGAGTACTCCATGTGATTATACTCATGTGACATGCCTTTTTCATATTTTATTACAGTAAAACGCACAAAAGTTAGTCTTCATTGACACATTCTGTGTCAGAATGGTATGGAAACAACAAAATATTGATGCAACTGAAGATTGCTGTCTTGTGGGTTGTTGCGCTGTGTAGTCTGGTAGTGTTTACCAACGTTTCAGAGGTCCTAGCTGGCTCCATCATCAGGGCGGACGATCGCCCTGATGATGGATCCTATATATTGATACACCTCACAAAGAAACAAGTGGTAGACTTTATAGTAGCCACACGATACATAAAAAATGTTTCCGCATGAAATTTACCTATTAAGTCTTACGAGACAAAATATAAGGAACAAAATTAATTATCTCAGTGGAATATTGCTAATAAGAACCACAATTTCTACCTATGACGTTTATTTTATGATACGAGACATGCCAGCAGTGTTACAGAGACAAAGATTTTATAGGAGTGTAATGATTGTAATAATCACAGTAATAATAATGAATGTCATTACTACAGACTAAGATTTCATATAATGACAGTAACATCAGTGTCATTATTTCCGTGTAACGTAGTTTGCTGAGGTAGCGACAAGAACAAGACTGAGGCGCTTTGTGGTTTTGGGTAAACCTGCTGTTACGATGCATTTCCATACGGATCAAGGCCAGTCTGTGACCACGTGAATGAGTCTCATTCAGTATGGCCAGAAAGAGATGACAGGCGACGAAGCCGACTGCTATTTATTTATATAGTTTATTGTGTGTTATCTGTTTGTTGAATATATGTGGTTATTTAACTCCACTGTCAGCAATTCAGAGTATACAGCGTTCACTGATGGATAGGATAATTAATGAACAATGAATTGGAACGAATACGTAAGGAAGCGGACCTGGTTTAATGTAAGGTAACATATCGGTATTTGTCTGGAGGGATTGCATCAGGGTAGCCGGTCTCCGGCTGAGATTTGAACCCCGAATATTCCGAATACAAAGCATGATCGCCAATTGTTTGTGGCTTTTTTATGTTCTTAGGAACGTTACTTTGTTTGGTAACGTGCAATCCGAAAGAAACTTGAGAGTCGGTGAGTAATAACAACTCCGAGGTCCCAGAATGCACGGAACCTTTTGTCACGTCCCTCAGCAACTTTTGCTTTTACCTTTTTTAAAGTTTATAGCTTCTGGTGAAAATTAAACTAAAATATATTACGTGTGCGTGGCCTTTAGGGACTCTCTGGAAGTCAGCCACAACAAATGGACACACCTCAGATATTTCCCTGTTTTGTCATGTTTTATCAGCATCCCGAGCGGCCGATAAAAGCTGTAAGTAGTAGGTAACGTGTTGTTTCGCAACAGCCAACTGCTCTCGGTAGTGAGTTATCATAGAACGCTTTTTTAAAGCATTTATAATGCGTCCAAAGCCACGAAAGTCTTGACACTTGTGGGAATACTAACAAGAAGTTCCATGACGTCGTATGGATTCCAGTCATTTAGGATGGTAAATAATTGGATCAGTGCACGAAGATGGAGAAATTGTGATGCAGATATTTGTTCCGCTACCAATTATGTGACATTTAATCTGCGAACACGTTTTGTACAAACCTCGTAGACAACTTTAATCCCTTCGTGATCCTGCATCTGCAAACTGTTTCCTTAAGGCTATTTCGATATTATCCTTCTCGTTTTATTTCTATGTTTCTTTTATTCTTGTTTCTTCTGGATTGCGGCGTTAGTGATAACGCCTCGTATTTTTGAAATGCCAGGTTCGAATGTCTTCTTCGATACCGACTCGTTTGACCATTGGTTTTTGTGGTTTTTTGGTCCCTCCAGTAAAATGGCCGGACGGTACCTCAGCCACCAACGAACATTCTTGCAGCGCAGTGGCATTGAAAGTGAGACCCTATGTACATTCAAGATATGTTGTTCACTCGGAGTGAGAGACAATATTTCGCGACTGTTTAACGTGGATGAAATAATTTTTACACATACTGTTCGCCGATTGAGGGATGGCAGGTTCACGCATCAGTTAAACAACTGCCAGTGTGTCAGAACGAATGTCTTCGCTGCACAATTCAGGCAAAAGCTAATGTTGGACGGAAATGGTAGTAGAATGCACAAGGCCATCTGTTCCCCACCACAACTGCCACGTGGACATCTGTGGATAGTACCTCCACCCCACCCCCCAAATGTTGATGCGTAGTGTACTAAAACAATGACGAACACATTATATGGGGACAGAAAGTTATTTTCATCCCGAAATTAAGAGAATGGAAATTAACCTCTTCTATGCTGAGTCCGTTGTATGCTTCCACTAATCAAAATCGTTCATCACATCTGCTGGATTTTAATGGGTTGTATATATCGGAAATGAAACGAATCAATTCTTACGTATTTTCGTCTGCTGAATTCTAAAATGACAATAAAAAAGTTTAGTTAGTTCGCGTTTTGAAGATATTTTGTACTTTGTAAAATATCAACAATAAATTCGTCCATATGATATACAAATGTTTAAAAAAATTTCACCTACCTTATATACGTTGTCTTTTGGCCTTTCTTCTGTATTTTACCTCAGGGACATCTCTTACCACCGACCACCAGTAATCAGCTATCATTGATTCGCTCCATTTCCCCTGATAACTCCTTTCAAGAGTAGAAATATCTTCGTGAAATCGTTCGCTACGTTCATCACTAACCGAACCAAGATTATCAGGGAAATCGTTCAAGTTAGAGTGGAGGAAATGCATTTTAAGAGACATTGCACCCCATTTTACTGTATGCGTTCAACAATTTGTCTACTAATTCCCTATAGTTTGGCGCCCTGTTGTTTCCAAGAAAATTCCTAACAACTGACTTGAAGGATTCCCATGCAATTGTCTCCTCTCCCGTCAAAATGTCAACAAAATGTTCATAAAAAATCAGGTTTCTTATTTGGGGACCTACGAAAACTCCTCCTTTGATTTTGGCTTCACTTACTCGTGGAAATTTGTGAAAGAGGTACCTAAAGGCTTCTCCATTTCGGTCCATTCCTTTCACAAAATTTTTCATCAGACCCAATTTAATGTGCAATGCTGGCAGTATTATTTTGCTTTGATCTACCAGTGGTTCACGGACAATATTTTTAGTACCTGGTTCCAAGTTCTTTCGAAGGGCATGAGCTATAGGAATACTGGGTAATTTATTGCCATTGTGCAATAACACTGTTTTCAAACTAACTTTTGAGGAATCTAAAAAGCCGCCACTCATTTGGGTTATGTTCTATATGCAGGGCATCCATAAGACCATCTACGTCATCACAAAATACGAGATCATCTTGCATGGAAAATTTCTTTGTAAAGGAATTTGACGAATGCGATTTAACATTTTCTTCAAGTACATTCCATTGCCTAAGTCGCGATCCTAGCAACTCTGCCTTATACTTAGGCAAATCTAAATCTCTCACTAGATCATTCAGTTTACTTTGAGTTGCTCTGTGTGATGTAGAAGGTAAAGTTTCTGGCACAAACTCTTTATCTTGAGATGCCGATGATCTAGGAAAGGCGTCATCTGATGGCGGTGATGGTGAGAATTCTTCAGGTGTGTAGGAGATAGGAGGGACAGATACAGGTAGTTCATGGTTGTGGGGTATAGGACGAATGGCTGAGGGGATTTTTGGATAGATCAAAGCATGTTTTTTCTTATTGTTGATGCCGATGACAGGAGGAATCATACAGAAGTGGCAGTCGTTTCCCGCCACACCATGGGCACAGCGAAGGGCATAGACTGCATTTTTCCTTTTAGCCACTCACGTAGATTTGTAGAAAACTTCAGACAGCAAATATGGGGTGTCCATGCCCTGTCCATGTCACCCACTTTGCAACCAAAATAAAGGCGGGACGCTTTCTTAACGATGGGGGCCAAGTTGTTAGGATTATTGACACATCTTCGCGACATTTTGTATATTTTAGTGTTACAAATAGGGTTTATACAAAAACCGACTTTTGAAAAAACCGGTTTATCGAATTCCAGTATTTCCAAAAACCGGTTTTCGAATATTTTTAAAAAACAAAATATAGTTAAAACATTAAAAAATATTTATACTTATTTTAATTTTTTCAGTTTATTTAATATTTATGGAACTACAAAAATAAAATAAAATATACTCTATACAAAACCAAATAAAAACTAAAATAACTAAAATCCATACGAAATATGAATTATAAACTATGTCGTTTGCTACATCCAAGTTAAAAATTTGTAGCCTCTCAGAAACTAATTCTAATGTTTTCTTAGCATTGCAGGAACTAGCCCAAATTGAAATCTTCCGCAAAATGGTGTACGTTGATATTCAAATATCTGCGATTTCTTTTGCTAGTCCACTCATCTAAAGTTATAGAATTTTTTACCCCAATCTCCTTAATACAATCCAATTCATTTATAATTTCACGTTTGACATTGTCATAAAACTTATGAATGAGATCCATTACTTGAGAGTTGTTTTTTGGTAATGAATATCCCCGTTGTTGCAAAGACTCTCCTATGAACGAGCTTGTTGTAATGCTATTAATGGACAATCCATCCATTGCAGCAAGTTTTGCTATAATTTCTTCTAAACTGCTCTTTTTCACGAAATTAAAAATAGAATACGTTTGTGGATTTGCATGTCAAACATTCGCCTTACTCATGAAGATTAGTTTTACTACAATATGCTTGTGCCCGAGGCGACTTCAAGTCAAAATATTAACGTTTTTAATTAGTTAATTAACTAATTTTTCCATATTAATTTTAGTATCTGAAACCGGTTTTTAAATTTTACAAATTTATCCAAAAAACCGGTTTTTAAAAACCGGCAAACCCTAGTTACAAATATCTCATTTAAGTACTCACGAGTACATAACTATTCTAAGACGAAGTGAAACACAAAATCCGCACTCCACAAAACGCTTGTTTGCCAAACAGAACCACAAGGGCAACTGAACCAATTTATTAAACATCCCTTAGGGATGTTGACCAAACATGCAGGAAGCAACAAAACCTTCTCCACCCTTGTACAGGTTGTTTCTGAAGTAAGTAGTCCATTACAATTCTGAAAATTACGAAAATTGAGCGAAACAGCTTGGTATGAATATCTTCGAAATGCGAACAATCATGCAAAATTAATGTCATTTTCGTGTTTACCAGCTCAAAATTAGTAAAAATTGGTTAGTTTCATCTCCGATATATTTTGGCTGTTGAACAGTGTTATTGGCCAAAGATGTGTAGCTTACCTCTTCCCACCACGTGTACCTGAAGAATGTTACTTCTTCTCAAACTCTAGCCTCTGCTTCCCGACCGGCTCTAGGGCCCACCCAGCCCCGTGTCCAGCGGGTACCGGGTCCTTTCCCGGGGGGTAAAGCTGACCAGATTGCTTGCTAGCTAGCTGAGCTCCCTAGTGCTGCGGATAGTTGCACCCGGATAGAAAAAGCTTATCACCTTTGTATACATTTGGAAGTGCCTGAGGTAAAGTTGGTAATCGGCTTCCTTGGATGTTGGTAGTATTTCGGATTGGCGGATAAGTTGAAATAACTAGGTATTTCAAATGTAGAAGTAGTCAGTTTGTAGATACTAATACGAAGAGTTTAATTCAACCTCAAGACAAGATAAAGTTGTACAGTAAAGATGAACAGTAGGTTACACAAAGTTAACACTATAACTCTATGACCACCTTCTGATAATGTGCCTTGGGGTCATATAAAGTTTATATAGGATATCCACTAAGGTGGGGTGAATGAACAGTCACAAGAGATGCTGTTATTCTCCTTATCAATTCAAAAGAATGCTGATGTTACCCTTGCGGATTTACTCATGAGAAAGTGATCTCGTTACAGAAAATGATATCAAAAAGGTGTTTCATCATCGCAAGAGGCATAATCACAAGCTATATGAATAATATTAATGCTCTACAACGCAATACACACACGTGAAGGCGTTTTCATATTACAATTGCTATGTTACACCTTGCCCTTCACCCCCGCGCTAAGAACTCGCAAGTAATCATCACTTCTTTTGCTCAAATACTCATCTTCTTGGATAGCAACCCACTCTCCAGCCACATCAGTTAGCAAGATCAAATCCAATTCGTCAGCAATTGCTGCTCATATAAGGCTTCCAGAATCGCCCCACCATTACATATTCACCTTGAAGATGGCAACTGCAGTTTACCGAAAGTTGGATAATTTTCAACATTCGACTTGACTTATTCCTGAAGGCCGAAGTTGTACACTGACACTGAACTTGAAGTCTGAGTGATAAAGTGATATTACATATCAGAGGTACTTCGGACAGTAGTCAAGATTGTGACACACTGTTTGTACAACACGGAAAGGGGACCGGACGGAGTTTTAGCTTGTGACGTGCAAGACGTTAGGAATTCTTCACATGATACCGCTGTATTGCAAGCCACAATCTATCTTGGACACCCCCACCCTTCACCAATACTGCCGTGACTCTTACCCCGTTACTTGTCGAATGCAGGATATCGACAGCTGTCCAGATATCGTTCAAATTCACTTCTGTGTTACAAGAAAGTTTAGTCTCAAGGAGCAAAAAGCCGTATGCAAATTCAAAATTAGAAAGATCTGCCATGTTTGCCCCTGTGTAATGCGGACTTATTTTCCTCCAAGTCTGTTAGGCATTTTACTAGAAGTTACCGTTGACAATTTATGAAAAATATTATTTTCATAAATTAGCCAAATTTCTTTTTTATGATTTGAGGTTTTCACGGCTGTATGGGTGCGAAACATGGTCTCTCACTCAGAGGAAGGAACACAGATTGCAGGTGTTTGAGAATAGGGTGTTGAGGAGGATATTTGGGCCTAGGAGAGAAGACGATGGGGTCTGGAGAAAACTGCATAATGATGAGCTTATAAATCTGTACTCCTCCCCCAATATTGTCAGGGTGATTAAGTCGAGAAGAATGAGATGGGCTGGGCATGTAGCGCGCATGGATAGGACAAGAGGTGCGCACCGGGTATTGGTTGGGAAGCCTGGGGGGAAGAGACCACTGGGGAGACCTAGACGTAGATGGGAGGATAATCTCAGCCGAGATCTATGGGAGATAGGAGTTGAAGGAAACTGGATTTTGTTGGCCCAGGACAGGGTCCGGTGGAGGGCTTTGGTTAATTCGGTGGTGAACTTTCGGGTTCGGTAAGCCATCTAGTTGGTTAGTTAGTGAGGTTTTCACGGCGCAACAACCCAGAAGACAGCAATATTCAAATATCTTTTATCAGATATGGAAATGTGGCTAAAAGAGCGGCCCTGTCGTCACTTCTAGGGCGTTAAGTCGTGAACCCAACCTCTAAATCGTGGTCCTGTAGTTTCCGCATTCACAAAGTACGAAAAAATCAGCATGTTACCCAGGAAACGCGTGGAGTACGATAAATGAGAGCCCAGTGATCACTTTACTGGGATCCGGCACGCTGCATGTCGTCCCATAAATAAAACATGAATTCGTAATTATCAGCTTGTTTCGAATGAGAATTATCGAGATAGATGATGTCATCGTTATTAACACAACCCCGAGCCTCTCGCCATGTCATGAGCCTATGACGCATTATCATGTGTACGGCTTATGAGGCTTCTGTCTGTAGGTCTACCGTTACTTGAGATTTGTATTTCAAGTCGCGGAGAGACTGAAGAAAGGCACTGGCATTTTCATGTATGCTGTGTTTTAAATTATTAGCCCCTTGAAAGTTTATGATATCGCCATTTTTGTCAGTTGGCCGGTCAGGTTTTATATTCGGTCATAAAATTATTGTATCAGGATGCAATACAGTCGCTGTTGCTCAGCTAGCCGCTGAGGATGAGACAGTGAAGTGTTGATTTACTGATTAATTTACGATAAGATGGATGATTTGGAGGGGGTAATTTCGACAAAATCAGATGAGAAGGGCTGCTTGAGAAACGTGCAGTAGGAACATTGAAGTCGGGAACCACCTGATCATTTAGTTAAAGACAGAGGAAAACCAAGAAAACTTGGACCTCTTTCTATGTGGCCGGTCTCAAGATCTGCGAAATATTTCGCCCAGCAAAAGAAGGCATGATCCATGATTGCGTAAGGTCAAAATTCCAAAAGATAATCGAAATATACCTTTGAACGGTGGTGGCAAGAATCGTGGTTTTAAGTGCGTTCGCAACTACAACTTGCAGAAATGCGCCTGAAAGTTTTGCCTTGTCTGTCCCTCCGTGTTTTTAGCATGTAACAACTCGATAACGGCCGAACGGATTTTCATGAATTTTGGTATTGAATTTTTACTGAAATTTGTCGACATATTCATGATGAAAATCGGGCAACATTAACGAGTCCTTTGTTTATGCGTTTATGCGCGGAAGTTACTAAATGACCAATCCCTAGTTATGGTTATCTTGGTTATGTGGAAAATCCCGAGCCACACAGACAACTCTGACGTCACCTTCGCCAGTCGGATAAGTTTAAAGGTGGAATTCTGGAAGCTCGTCAAAATTGTTACACTACATTTTCAAACGTGTTAAGCATTAACATATTCATATGAGTTTTATTCTCATTGTTAATGGTGGTAAGATATACAGGCATACCTCGCTTTATTGCGCTTCGCAGATATTGCGTTTTCTTAAAAAATTGAAGGTTTGTGGCAACCGTGCGTCGAGCAAGTCTATCGGCGCCATTTTCCCAACAGCATGTGCTCACTTCGTGTCTCTGTGTCACATTTTGG
>NW_019060767.1:0-13334 GCF_000696155.1 Zootermopsis nevadensis | reverse complement strand
AAAAAACTCGTGACTCGCTTTATTGCGGTGGTCTGGAACCGAGCCCGCAATATCTCCGAGGTATGCATGCACCATTTGTGTGATAACTGATCGCGTGGAGTTTGTATTCGGCTAATGGATGCGTGCTGCGAATGGGGTCATGGTTTTTCACAATGTGACGGGTACCACCTCTTGCGGACAGGATATGACACGCGGGTTGCATGCTACTTGGGCGCGGTCGTAGAGGGAGGATGCAGATTGATGACCTTGTCTGACAGACTGAACGGCAAAATAAAACTGAGTTGTTACACTTCGGCCCTGTTTCGGCGTGGGAAACTCCCACAGAACTCGTTAATTTGTTGCAATTTCATACAAAAACATTGTGTTGCATCATATCAGCTCTTTTCGTAATCTGAGTAACTCAAATCTGTCAAAAGCTCTTCGCCCAGAAAGCCTGATCTTGCGTCCGTCTTCGACATCAGAATATATTACTCTCTGTAAGTGAAGATTTTTTTAGTTGTGATAAGCTCGGAATTAGGGTAATTAGATCAAATCTGACTTCTCACTTATTAAGATTTTATCGCGAATTTTGATTTTGTAATGTATGAATGTTGTTTGTTAGTTTATACGGATTCGTTAGATGGAACTGTTGTTGTATGAAGTAACTATTTCCCGGAAACTGCACGTTGGCGGATGGCCTGGTGACAGACGTTACGTCCTTTGGGTCTGTATGCTGATCTAAAGGTCAGGCAACCCATTAGTGACACATGTTCTATCTGTTTAAAAAAAAGTTTCGCCGAATTCAGAAAACAAAAAGGAAATTGCTGTATTTTGTGTTGGAAATGCCCACCACGTTCAGTGATTCATGCATTCACCCTTTTACTTGTCACTTAACGCCTCGGGTCGACCAGATCGGTTTTTGCCCTGCGTGATTTTTGTAACACGGAAACGGTTCACCAAGACAACATACTGTTGATTTGTTTGGTACAGGAGAATCGATAAGTTTATCTCTAAACTCATTCTGTTCAGTTAAGTAAAAATGAGATGCCTGGCAATTTTCGACAATGTATGGTTATGCAATTTTCGACAATGAATGCTTATTTCCACTTCCGAAAAAGACATTATTGTCCTTTAGATGTTGAAGGACAACTGGCATACTGGCGCTAGCAGGTTACACAACATGACGCGACCTGCGTGGGCTCTTGTATAGTCACAGCGATATTACGTGTTTATTAATCCAGTCGCGTTATAACCGTCAATGGATATTTGGTTTGCGTGATTTTTCGATCACTGTATAATATAGTCAGCTTTAGTCGTAACTACAACACACTGTATCTTGTATAGAGATGATGGTATCACTGAAATCACTTCCTCGCCAGTGATTCAGCAACTGTTAATGAACTGCGTCGTGCAGATAGCAGACGGGCACCTGGAAATTTGCAGTGTGCCACAGTTTATATCCGTCATGTGCAGTCTGTGGTCAGCGGGTCTCAACGGTCCGTCGCAGTAGTCGCCCTCAATATTTGATATCACGAAGATGGGTTAGAATATAAACTGTGGTCAGCCGTTTTCGTGCGGTGATCCATGTTGGTTTGTAGGTTATTTAAGTATTTCGGTGGCGGCTTTTCTATAACAGCGTACCGCCGTAGCAAAACATTTCTGTGTTTTTTTGTATTCTGGAGGGCCGGAATTTCAACCTCGGCCCGGCGACCGGATATCTTGAGGTTTTCACGATTTCCCTTGCCTTTAGGCAAATTCTGGGTTAATGCCTTATATTAGGCCAGTACTACTTTCTTTCATATCCTGTACAATTCATTATTCACTGTTTTACTCTTATTTGACGTGATGTAGTATGAGCTACTTAGTGGCTTTGAATAAATAAATCGCATATTTACCATTGAAAAATCACATGTACTTTGCTTTGACAGATGGCTCGGAGATTTTCGTTTATCTCCTGAAACTTGAATTCAAAAGGGCCGTTGTTTTAGTAAGATTACAACATTATGTAATGTGCAGAGCTTCTGTGGGAGGGAGAGAATTGAACATTGAGTTGGAAAGGACTAGGACGAACTGGCCTTGGTCAGTTATTATCCTTTCGGTCCCGCGGGTAGTCTAATAAAACAACGAAACAACTTTAATTCTAGACGATGTCCCGTGGAGATATGAAGTGAGTACCTTCCGATTACAAGTCAATCCATTCGAATAAGCCATCGGTTCTCGATTCGAATCAAGCGGACGGACGGACATGACAATTCCTGCTTTCATTTCTTGCACTTCGTGTAAATGACACGTAATAATAGCTGTTTACACCGAGAATCATGCGAAATACGAATACAAAATTCAAGAATTACTGATTAGTGTCAGTTGCCACTGGGCGTTAGAGGTTTAAACAATGGAAAAGTAAATTACTGATGATGTTTTGATTAAGAGACGTAAAGAACAGATTTTTTCTGGAGAAGCGAGGGGAGCTGAGAAATTCAGAAGATATGAACGGAGATGAGAGACAAAAGGGGTTAAGAATCGCTGTTCTATTCGGGTTTGTGATTCTGTCTTAACGGCAGTGAAGTTGTTGGCTGCTGCTAGCAAAGCTGTCACGATCAACCCGTCGCGCTCTCCGTGTGTTTATTTTAAACCGGTAGGGGCACATGACGCCGTTTCTCACAAGAATCGATAAGAGACCATTGCCCTATCGAGTGAAAGACAGACGGATTTCTGAGGAAAGAGAAAGCAGGCTTTGGATAACGAATTCAGCGTATTCAGTTAAAACCCGTTAGACGCCACTGCGCCGTGTTTGGTGGGTCCTCCGGTTCTGGATTTAGGAACAGCCTCCAGTTATGTATGTTAGCTGCGAATATATTGAATAAGCAGTAGCGGACAGCCGCTAAGGGGTGGTCCTCCAGATTGGGAGTTGTTCGTAGGGCTAACAACCCTTCACCGTAAAAATGTTTTGTTACGAACACAATACTAAAGCCTCGGATTAGGACGGATTGTATTGATTTACAACACAGGCGATGTTTAAAGGACCTGAGAATTGGAACGTGGAATGTGAGAGCCTATATAGAACAGGGGCGTGGGATACATTAGCTATGGAGGTAGGGAAGTATAGTTTGGATATTGCAGGAATACAGGTGGTTAAGTGGCCTGATGGTACGGGTCACCCAGCGTAGTGAGGATAGTAAAGTCTAGGAGGATCCGATGGGCTGGACATGCAGTACGTATGGGGAGGGAGGAAAGGGGTGCATACAGGATTTTGGTAGGGAATCTTTCTGGAAAACCAAGAAGGAGATGGGAGAATAACATCAAGATGGATCTTAGAGAGGTGGGCTGTGAGGATTACAATTGGATGAAGTTGGCTCAGGATCGTAGCTGGTGGTGGGCTTTGGTGTTGTCGGTGTTGATCTTGCGGGTTCTGCTACCAGGGAGTTAATTAGTTAGACGCCACTGCGACTACCGTCAGTATCGGCGTTAAACCGAGGGTGACAGTTAATTGGAAATTTTTATATCGTGTATATTTTTATTTATTCTGTATCAGCATTTTAAAGGTGCTTGCTGCCTGTATCATCATGATGGTCTGATGCTGTAGACAGCAAGGACCTCTGAAACGTTGGTAAATGTCTGCCAGATTGCACGGCTACAATCCAGAAGACGTACTCATCGTCGTGAGAACCTCATATCCTACTTGGTATTTTTCTGGCTTGCTCCAGGATATCGTGCTTTGCAAGCACACGTATTATTTCACCAACTCTTGACATTGCCTATTTTCCCACGTCACACAAGTGCAACTAATTATGTTTATACACACTTGTATTTGTATGTACGTAACTTCCTTGCTCTGTGATCAGTATTCAGACTGAAGTGTGTTTGTGTACTGTATGTTAATTACCCAGAGAAAGTGTGCAGATAACATTTTTATTATGTAAGAGCCTTGTTAAATATAATAAATATATGGTGAGCATGTAACTGCCCTATAATTCTTGATATTGTATTTGTTTCTGTAAATGGGTTTTGTTGGTAATGCTTCTGTCTTCAGACCAGTTTATCTCTCAATTTCTAGTGGATTTCAAATGTGTGTATTTACACTGCTGACCCCAAGTGACAGTTCAACTTCCTCCCATAGGTGTTATAGACAGTTTCTTAGGTTTTATCTGTTAACGTAAAATGTTGTGTTTTGTATTTTTTACAATTGAATATTCCACGGAATTGTCTGTGCAATTTGTGGAAACAAAACTGCGTGGCGCTGAATCGGACTCGATTACAGTGCTTGTCGGAACATTTGTATTGCTTCAACTGTTGGCGGCTGGCGGGGGGTGGCACTTTACCGGGACGCGCCTTACAATTACTTACCGGGTTCTTGTTTTTAGGTATTGGTAGGCGCTGTGCGAGGGTGACGGTATATAGACCTGCGCTGTATTGGAATTTGACTGTGCTTGAGTTAATAAAGAGCAGGTACATTACGACATCGCTGGCATTCAACCTTTAGTGCAGCTAATGCACGATACGATAAGATCTGCGTGTGTAATGTAATGCAATGTAGTGTACAAGTTGTATTCATTTGTTACAAAGTCATTTATTTTACATCCGTGTGAGGACGGGACAGGAGGGAGGAATTTAGAATATTCTGGCGTCTGTGGCACAAAATCTCAAATGTTGAAACTTTTAAGGTTGGAATATTTTGTATGTACGAAACTTCGAGATCAGGATAGTGTCACATTAAATAATTATCTGATCGGTTAACTAGTCTGCCAACTGTGCGCTGGTAGGTAATCATTCAACCACTTAATTACCCACCAGGCTATTCAGTTATTTAGTGGACTCTAGGGAGGTTGCTAGTTTATTATTTGGTTTTGTGGTTAGTTAACAAGGTGGAATTCTAATTAAATAGCTGGTTAACCTACCTAATGAGTTATTTTAGTTAATTAGGTCAAGACTTACAGAAAACTCGTAATTTTGTATCCCTTTTTACTTTTATGATGGTCTTTCAGCATAAATTGGTAATTTTATTTCCCAAGAAAGTAACGTAAGTTCTGTTTTGTAGGCGAGGTGAAATATAACGGAGTCAGATTGTCTCATTTATGTGTTTGCTGCCTATTATCACGCCCGTTTCACTCAAAGGTGCTTTATGAATGTGGATGAAATTTGGTATGGAAAGTGTGTACAGAGAGGTATTGGTTCATTTTATCTGCAGCTTTAAAAACCATAAAATTATTTATTTTTGAATTTCGTTAATTGTACACCAAACTCTCCCCCCCCCCCCCAACCCAAGACTAAACGTGTAATTTAATTTATGTTTGTGCATATCTTTCTTTCACGTACGATGGACAGGTTTCGAGAAGTAGGATGATTAAGTCGAGAAGAATGAGATGGGCGGGGCATGTAGCGCGCATGGATGGGACAAGAGGTGTGCACCGGGTATTGGTTGGGAAGCCTAAGGGGAAGAGATCGCTGGGGAGACCTAGACGTAGATGGGAGGATAATTTCAGGCGGTATCTATGGGAGATAGGAGTTGAAGGAGACTGGATTTTGTTGGCCCAGGACAGGGTCCGGTGGAGGGTTTTGGTTAATTCGGTGATGAACTTCGGGTTCGGTAAGCCATCTAGTTAGTTAGGCCTATTATCAAATTGTATCATCGCTTCGAGAATGAACGATATATAAGCGTTCTCTTCATTCTAATTCCATTAAAACTCGACTCTCAGTTGTCCGGACTTATGCAACAGATGCCTGTACCGGCCACACCTTCCTCTTTCCAGATAATTTTGGTTATTTTGTGTTTAAAACAATGTGATGCTGTGAAGTCCTTAAATCACGCAGAAAAGCCGTCAGACGTGAATCTGCACTGGATTTTTATCCAATAATTTATGTAGTGACGATTACGAACTCGAACGACGGACTCTTAAAGCCGTTTCATGGTACGTGAGTCCGACCTAATTCGTGGAAGACAATGGTAGAGCGTCTAATTAACATAATTGCAATCAGGATTACGTCACGAAGGCTTCTCGGCTTGACATACTGTGATGAGTTCGCCCCTGAAACGATTCGTAGCATTACTACATCATTAACAACAGTAATAATAATTAAAGCGGTATAAAGGTATAGTTGTCCATGTGCTTAAGTAACGCGCCATGAAGACATGGGGGAATCTCCATAAATTTTTAACCTCGGCTGCGAATTCAGGGAGCAGTGTCTTACTTACTTCAGGAACTAGTAGTCGCTCAGTGGTCAAGAAACTTCCTGTCTTTTATGAAAATGTAAGGTTCATTGCCGCCTTTAGAAGAACATGTAGACCATATCATTTTTAATATCCCATCCGTTTTAATAATGTAATACCATCTAGGCCTAGAACAACAAAATAGTCTTCTCCCTTTATTTATTGTTTAGCAAAAGTGTTGTTATGTAGGTCTTATCTCATATATCACATGTTAAATACCCCGCCCATTTCATTATCCGTGATTTGATAATCCTCAACATACAAGATTTCTAATGAAACTCAAGATACCAGGTTTGACGTAATTTTTATAAAAGTACTAATTATGAATTCATTATTTAATTTTTGACGTGCAATGGTTTTCGTTTTAAGTGCATTACCACAACTTGACTGGCACATGAAGCCATTAGTAGTCAGTTGAACAGAACTGTTTAGAATTATCCCACAAGAACGTGCTAATATTTTTAACGAAGGCGTTTCAAGATTACTGCACACACTCAAAAAAAGTAACTGTTTCAAAATTAGCTCACAACTGTTAATATTAATATTAAAAGCAAGCTTTTAAAATTTGTTCGGAAGGGATCGTTAATACTTATTTTAAGTGCCTACTAAAGGTTATCTTTCAGAAAGTAATTAATGTTTAATTACAGTTATCACTTTTTACTCTTAAAGGGTTAAGACGACACCAAAGATTATAAGATGAAACGTTTAAACATGACTACGTGGATATTTTAGGCGTTCTGTTAAAAAGGAGCAATGCTACACGGGATCTCGCTTGGTCAACTGTATGCCAAAGTGTTCATCTTCAGGAAATGAGAAAACCAACTTGTTAGCTGATACATCAGGCGTGACTGGAGCCTTGTGGCTCCACACTGAAAAGCAGAGCCGAACATTGCCTCCCATAAATATAAAGCCTAAATTTCGGGCCTGTAAAATGGCATTATTCCTTATGTTAATCATCCAAATACGTTTTTTCCATACAGCGTACATTTACATAATTAATTGTGTTACACCCACTGATGATGTTACCACCTCTGGAAATAGCAGTGTGCGTATTTTTAATCAGATATTAGGATGATTAAATCAGTGAGATGGGCGGGGCATATAGTACACTCTGGGGATATGCCAGACGCGTGCAAAATTTATGTTGGAAAACCTGAAGCGGAGATCACTCGGAGATCTAGACGTATCTGGGAGGATAATATTAAAATTTGTCTTAAGGAAAAGGTTGAGATATTGTATACTGGTTTATCTGCTTCCAGAAACCAGTAGATGACTTCGGATCATGTAGTTAGTTATTTCAGAGCTAGATGGCTAGTTAGTTGGTCCCTAATAATTGATATTCAAGAACTGTCATTGCAGTGCATAAATCAGGGCTTAACCCTTTTAAGAAGAGCCTCACGTTATTAAAAAATTTAGTTCTTATATCATTGAAAACAACACGTCTCCATTACAAAGATTAGTTGGTTAATGCTGTTTAAGGAAATAATCGACCTTTATTCTAAGAATAACACGAAACTCATCAGTACAATCAGAAGACAAAATGAACAGTTGCTGATCGTTAAAGCAGGCGAAGCGTTATGTATTAGAGCTTTGCTTCCCGTCTCAGCACGACAATCATGCATTATGTAAATCCATTACGTTAATATTTGCTGATTATTTTAATAATTTCTCTCTCATTTCATCGCACTCTTAAATAATTGCAGCTGATACATAGTCGTTAAATAGTACAAAATGAACGAGAACTTCTCTTCCTATCCAAGCATCAAACTCCTTTTGTTAAAGTTTACGTTGGTATTTATTTTGAAACGAATCCATGACACCCAGACGTGAAACTGCGAATATTACCACTCTGTAAACAACAATTTAATTATAGATTGTACAACGCCGTTTGGAACACGGCCACAGATCACTTAAATGTACTTCGGACGTTCACATTCTCATAAACTCCTGGGAGTACCTACTACTACCTACTGTTTGCTACGACCAGACTTGCCCCTGCCGTACTGCAGTACACTGAGTAGAAATATTACACCATGGAATAGAATACTACTACTCACTTCATACGCGCCCTGCTCTGATGAACACGGACTGGAAAGTTTTACTGAGCCGAATGTGGCAATGAAATTGACGTACCGAAGTGTCGTTCATTGTATTTTGTGAACCAGATGTTATGTTATTGTTGTGTTTTGCTGTTAATTGGCTCACGTTACAGTAGGTTCTAACATGATTGACAGTGAAAAATTTGTCAGTTCAGTTTTTGGAAAACGATTGTCTCTTTAAAAAAAGTTGGAATGAAATTTCTTTTGATATGGGAAATACAATTACGTAATAAGATCAATTTTATTGAAGAATGGCTAAATTCTTATTTCTGTGGCGGTGGTAATGTGATTAAAAACGTAGGACGACCGACCTCGGTCACATATACCACTTTGGCAGTACACAGAGCAAATTTGACGCTATCTTGACTGACAGGAGCTCAGAAATGCTCAATATTTAGACGGACAGTTCGGTTCGGTGCAGACCCGCCTGACACATATTTGGGGTGTATATGGCGCGTCATAGTAGCAAGAGGCTGACCAGCGTGGGTCTTCTTCTTCTTCTTCTTCAGATATTATTACATGTATGTAATGGTATAATTAAACTATTGTAAGTGCTCAGTTTAGGTTCACTGACAATGATACTGTGCAGTTAAGAATATATTTGAATGGGCTATGATATTTTTACGATTTAAAAGTGTAATACATTGTGGTTATATAATTCGTTGTAAAAGTTGTAGCTAATTTAATATATCATGTTAAAAGATAACAGTGGAAATACCGGTGTCCCAAGAATGTGTATACGCAACAGCAAATTTGGCGGTCGCTTGTCAGACGATTGCTCGTCGCTGTCAACTGTGCCACGAAGATACCAGTTGTCATTTGAAAACATCTTTTTTGGGGAGGGGGGATTTTACCTAATTTTTCACGTTTTTTACATTTTTCTATTTTTTTCATTTTTTATGATTTGAAGCACTCGATTCCCAAATGTTTGAGGACCTCTTTTTTTAAAAAAATCTTTTAATTTGGTTCTGGCACAGACTCCATAAAAGTGTGGGGTGGGGGTTCTGGAACCCCCGGGGAGTAGATAAGAATAGGGTTTTCTTGGTACAATTTCGATAAATGTGCGCTAGAATCCTCGGAGGTTCTGGCGCAGGGTTCATAGAAATGCGCTGTAATATCAATTATTATCTATTTGTGTTGCTGTTCTTGAAGCATTTTGTAGTGCGTATGCTGACAAGGAAGTTTCAAACAAGACAACATTGTACCGATTGATTATAACTTTTCGGGGTATAGGAGGTGTCGGTGTGTATTCTAGAAGGTATAAATTAGAGTTCCGTTTCAAATGGAACATTCTGTAGTTCAGTAGTACCATTTCATATATGTAGTATCACCTGATGATGACGACGTTGAGTCGAATCATGTTTTGGATGTAAACAATACGTTTGAAAACTCATATTGTGCTGATGGCCTTCGATTATTTTAACGGTGTGTTATCAGCCTTCCCTAACTTCAGTGATCTCGACTGACTCAGAATAACTTCGGTGGACATGGATTCCCATTCTAAAGTTGTTCTCTCTGAGTCCCTCTATACGCTCCTTCAGTTTGGCTCTAACCTTTTGAATCACCTGTATAACCTAGAGACTCTCAGAAATGTATTTAGACCTCGTGCGTTACAGGGGTGGCAGAGAAGTTGTCGCACACGTACGACACACTGGCGTTCAGTTGCAATTTTAGAAACACGTTGCCTCAGCGGTTGATTAAACGTTTTTAAACATGCAACCCAAATGTTAAATGAGTATTAGGACTCGTAGATGTGTATTTTATGGTTTGAAAGAATTATACCATACATTTCAAAATATTATTGTTGTATAGAATAATTTATTAAAGTAGCATATTTGATTTGAAATTTTCTCTTTCACGGGTTGGTTAGGGCAGAGAAAACCGTGCTAACCTGACATTTGCAATGACTCATGAAAAATAATCATCAGGATCGCATTTAATATCGTATGGGTTTCTTTTTTTCGAGCTCAGCCAATTGTGTATTAAATCTCTTATTGACTTTACTTCACCCAGTGGCTGGTTGCTTTTCCCCTCACTCTCAGTTTAGGAAAACCGCTGGGGTCGCGGCCATCGTGTCCGCTTTTCTTAACCTGGTAAGTTCGTGTATTTTAAAGGGAACAAGAGAAACCATGCTTTTGGAAATACTAAAGAGCAAGATAAGCAAAGAAATACAAATATGATTTATGAGGGTTGACTACACTGAATTTATAGTTCCCTCCGCTCCATTTTTATCTCCTTGTCTAAAGACTTGAAGATGAAAATATACTATAAATGTACCTGATTTATGTATGAGTGTGTAACTTATCTCTTACATTAGAGAATGAACATAGATTATGGGCGTTTGAGAATGCGGTTCTGAGGATAATATTTGGACTGAAGGGGGTGAAGGTAACAAAAGGCTGGAAAAAAGTACGTAACGAGGACCTTGGTAATTTGAATTATTCACTAGATCATTGAGGTGATTAAATAAAGAAGTATATTATGACGGAGAATGTATTGCGAATGCGAAAAAGGAAACTCTTACAATGTAAGATTTGAGGTTTTCACAACGGTGAGTATGAAGATTTCTGTCTTCTGGGTTCTTGCGTTGTGTAGTCTGGTAGATGTTTACCAACGTTTCAGAGGTCATACTGCCTCCGTCATCAGAGTATGAAGATTTCTGTCTTCTGGGTTGTTGCGCTGTGTAGTCTGGTAGATGTTTACCAACGTTTCAGAGGTCATACTGCCTCCGTCATCAGAGTATGAAGATTTCTGTCTTCTGGGTTGTTGGGCTGTGTAGTCTGGTAGATGTTTACCAACGTTTCTGAGGTCATGCGTGAAAGGAAGGGGTCACTTGGGAAACATAGATTTAATTGGTATGAAAATGGTGAACTACACTACCATATCTGTCTGTATCCTTCGTAGTTTATAATTGTCGTGTGAATTCTCGTTTGATGCTATAACACCATTCTTACAGTTGAAAAAGTACTATTATAAAACGAGCCTTAGGTGTTTCTTTGTATCAGTCAGTGAGTTGATCGTTAGTTGGTTAATTATTTATTGAGTTGATCAGTCACTTCGTTGATAAGATGGTTAATTAGTTGATTCGTTACTTGCTCATACGTACCAGTCACTGTCTGCTTGTGTGGCCGACTGGCTGTTTTTTTCTCCTGCCCGCGAAAACTGACCGCCAGGAACTGGGGATTACACCATGTGTGCAGGTGCCAAGCCATTGGCTAAAAAGACACGACTTCCGTCTCTAGAGATGCCAAATACCAGCAATTCCGCGGATGTTTTCTGTAGCCATGTGACGGTAGAGGTGTCCCTGTACCTGTCCACCACAAGAAAGCGAAAAGGGAACGTGGATGTAGGGCTTCATGCGTTCTTATTCTCGGCACTAGTTGAAGTTATCGGTCAGCTTCACTTTCAGGCTGCTTTAAACTTGATTTCGCAGGATGAAAAGTCGGGCCTAGAATCTGTTTGGTGATTCCAGGCTGTGATAAGACGTTTTGCTTCATCCCCACGTATAGACCGGATATGTGACCCTCCTAGCTTCGTGTATAACACATATATGAGGCTTTTTCGCCAAGAATACGACGGTCTGAGCGTGAAGCTGACCACTGAACTTCGTCTCATGCCGAGATCAAGAATCCGCTGAGTTTTGGCTTCGCTTTCTCTAAATATCTCCGTATCGATATGCTTAGGCAGATGGGAAACTTTCGTTGCTTCTTGATTTAATATGGTATGAGATGGCATTGACATTATGCCTTATTGGTTTAAAAATGGTTTAGAAAACAAATCATACCAAGCAACACTACACTAGTTGTTGGTTTCTAGTGTAGTGTTGCTTGATATGATTTTGTAAAATATTCTACTTCATGATTTGTTTTCTAAAGCAATTTTAAACCATTTTGATTAAATGAATTAATTTCCCTGTTGCCACTGATGAAGACCTCATGAGGTTGAAACGCGTTTGGCACTAGTGTCTTTTTTATAGTGTTAAAAGTTTGTTTGTTTGGTTATTTTATGTTCTAATACACTACACGGTATGCAAAGTTTTAAGTGTTATTATTACCGCAGGCTTAATTATGATAAATGTTGGGAGTCAGAACTTCGATTATGTTACATTTTAACATCCTAGTGGTATATTTCGCCAACACTGCTCCCTCGGATATTCGGTGTCCATAGTGGTTGCAGTATTCAAGTGACCATATATTGGCCATGCGCTGTGATATTTCGGCGTTAGCATCACACGGGTGGTCATGTTTTGGCTGTGGCAGTACGAAGTTGACCACTTTTTACCGTATTCAGGTGCCATGTTTTAGCCGTGGAATTATGAAGGTGATCTAGATTTTAGACCCTAATGTATTCAGGAATCCATTTTGGATGTAGCAGAATGCGGGTGGCATCTCCAAGTTTTGTCGTAACTTTATACAAGTGGTAATGTTTCGCCGCGCTATTCGAATAAGCACATTTGGCCTTTAGTAATTACAGTGCAGTGGATATGACATTCGGTTGTGATGGAAAATTAGTTTAATGTTGGAAGAAATATTTGTACTGAGACATGAATCCTTTCGTCATTGCACAAGCCAAGCGGTCGGAATCTGTCGACTTTTTTTGTTTGCAGCTGGTCTGGAGATGTGATTAAACAAATTGAGTTAACGCATTAAGTTGTAAGTCATATGTTTCTGGACATGCCGCCGCCGCTCTTAAAGTGCTGCTGGAGTGTGTTCGTTTTTGATATTACAGAAATTCTTTGTTCGCTGGAGCTTGAAATTAAGGTTGGCAGGTTCAAGGTGAACCATGTTCGCACTGCACAGTGATGTTCCTAGCTGTTTTGTTCATCTGGATTAGAACTAACTGAAGCATAATCATATGACAACATAAGGTTTTCACATGATGTAGCCACACATGTTTCTGTACGTATATTCATACAAACAACGTTACCATAGGCTAACTCCGTGGTACAGGATGTTTCTTGCATCGTTGATTGTAACTGGGAATCTGAAGGCGCGTAACCATGTTTACAGATAACCTCTATCGGTCAAAATTTATGAGCCAGTTCAGTTCAC
>NW_019060763.1:27360-39217 GCF_000696155.1 Zootermopsis nevadensis | reverse complement strand
ACTTCCTCTCAATGTATTTATTCCCTAGGTATAATTTAAATACACTGACAAATTTACGTAAGATTCTCCGGAACCGTGGTTCCACTCTCAATTTTTGACGTAAATACGTCTATACGAAGGGTCATTCGGCAAAAAAACGTAACGAAGTTGTGTAAGATCCATACCAACAATGTGTAAATATGGCCCGAAAACAATGGTCAGCTTTTATATGAACTCCTTCGTGCATTGTTATGTTACCTAAGAAACTAATTGTTACGTCCTCTGTTTACTTTGCATTGTTGTGTTACATTACTGCCGTCAACAATCCGGTTTCGTTATTGCGGAAATAGCTAAGCTGTGAGTCGCTTGTAGAAGAAGTGCGTCGTGGAGTAGATAATTTTGTGCTGGTAAAAACGTTTTAGAATATCATAAGTACTTAACTTATATAAGAATTATTACATTATATTATGTTACTTTACACTCACCTACTTTCCTATCATTGTATTTATTGCTTAAATATAGTTTAAATACAGATACGTATTTACGTCAGATTATCCGGAACCGTGGTTCCACTGTCAAGTTTTTATATGCTCATTTGTTGCACTTTCTAATAGAAACGTGTTTAGTATTACTTTGAATTTTTCCGCCATTGTTAACGGGCAATTTTCTAATCCTGCTTGTGTTGGTGGTAATGTGTGGTTGATGGTGCTGTATGTTAATAGGATGTAAAGGTGACATGCATTTAGTATGTATTGTCTTACTCGAAACAGATTTTACATATATTTCTTTGGTTTTCAGAATACGTTGCGTATAGATCAAAAGAATGGTCGAGCTAGAAGGTGCCGTGTTGATAGGGTCAGGGGATTGTGACAAGTACTCAAAGATTAATATCATTCATCCAGAGGTAAGTTCTGCACAACATAGCATATACAGATTGTGATACCAATACCAAATCGTTCCAATGAATTACGCCAGGACATTGGAAATAGGATTTGACATTGGAAATAGGATTTGACCTTGAATTAAGCGAATGAGATGTTTGGGGGAGTAACTCATTATTAATGAACAACACATTTCTGTAAAGCCCATTTCAATAAAAGATCCACCAATTTCCAGTCTTCCAAGAGATTCATCTTCAAAATTTGTTGAGTCTTATTTACAGTTCACAGTCCAGATAACCACTCTTAGGTTCACGTATTTTGACGTAAATACGTCTATACGGAAGGGTCATTCGGCAAACAAGTGAAAGGAAAATGTGAAAGGAAAACGTGTAAATTCCGTATCAGGAATGTGTAAGTATGGACCGACAACAATGGTCAGCTTGCGTGCATTGTTATGTTACCTAAGAAACGTCATCTGTTTACTCCGCATTGTTGTGTTTCATTACTGCCGTCAACGATCCGCTTTCGTTATTATGGAAAGAGCTGAGCTGTGAGTCTCATTTTTAGCGTCGGCGATATAAATAATTCATGAAATGTTCTTAAAGAACAGACGATGGAAAAAAGTCCTGACAAAGAATAATTTTAAGGGCCTTACAACTAAAATGAGATTTTACTTACGCTAACGGGGGTTTTGTCGTACCGGGAGCCTCGACCATTCAAACTGGGATCTGTTGCTGCTGGTGGGAGTTTATCCCGTCAGGCAAGTTGTCCAAAGGAATTTGGTTGGTTGGATTTCTGGGGTTTGAACCCAGAAAGGGAGGGGCCGTTTCGGCTGAAGGCCTCTGCGGCATGGGGGGAAGATCACTTCAGCTGATGGCCTCCATGATCGGGGGGAAGGGTGGCGGGCCGTACCCCTATTAAGTTATACCCTGGCATTCGCCTTACAACTGAGGAAAAGCACGGAAAACCTCAGTCAGGGTAGCCGAGTAGTCTAACCACTCGTTGTGCTGACTTGGCCGTCTTTTGGGGACGGCCTCGGCTGGGCTGCTGAACATCGGTCGCCCTCGGTTGCCCGTGGGCGACCTCTGTCCGTTCTCCACTCGCGTGGTCGGTTTTCACACCACTCTCCACTCAACCTCTCTCGTTCACCTCCAGCTCATCTCTCCATTTTAGAATATCACAAGTACTTATCTTATATAAGGATTATTACATTACATTAGTTTACACTACATTCAGCTACCACAGAGACATCTTAAGCGTAACTAATTCAAGTTAAATAAGCAATGTCTTAATCAAATAGTATATGCAGACTGTGATACCAATACCAAAGCGTTCCAATGAATTACGCCAGGACATTGGAATTAGGATTTGAACTTGAATGAAAGCGAATTATATGTTTTGGGGGGTAAGTCATTATTAATGAACCAGTTCACTTACAACACATTTATGTAAAACCTATTTCAATAAAAGATCCACCAATTTCCAGTCTTCCATGAGATTCCTCTTCAAAATTTGTTGAGTCTTATTTACAATTCTCAGTCTAGATGACCACCATTAGGTCCACGTATTTTTTCTTGTTTGTTTTACAATACTTGCATTTTTATTCCTTCAAATTAAGAGTCACTACTTCATATCTTATATTATACACTGAGGAAAAGCAATACTTTGAAGTAACCAACTTCTGTGTGTATCATTTCAACAACAGAAAGTAACTATTTTCTTTATAAATTTACACTGAACAATTCTAGTTACAATATGATTGTTTTCTGGCAATATGCAATCTTGCAGAAATTGACCAACACTTGAGAGGTTCTTACTATCATCAGGGAGTTAAAGTATGTGTATCATTGTAGGTTTTATTAAACACTATTATTTTGAACTTTGCTGTATAAGTGAATTCATTTGCAATGCAGTATATTTTGAATTGTTTCAGTTTATTGTTGGTAGCTCCGAATCTTCATCGTTTGTCATCGACAGCGGTTTTGTTTCAAAAACTCAATGCATTTTTAGGAAGACAAATGGAACATGGACAGTGTGTGATAAAGTGAGCCATATGTCAACAACATTGTTAAATATACATATCATATAAGCAAATATAAGTTTTCAATTAATTTATTACAGTGTATGCCAACACCGAGGAGCCAATGACAGGCAATCACTGAAAATACATACATATACAATAAACAAACAAACAAAACTAAATATATAAATGAATATATATAATAGATCAATCAAACATTTCTTGTTTTGAATATTATAGCCAATTACAGTCAAATACAGAAATGATACACTTACTTAAGATTATAACAATCACTAGACCCTTTCCTGAATGGAGAAAGTGTTTTCAAGGGAGACACTGACTTCGCTGAACATGTCCAAAAATCTGCATGTTCACACCAGTCAACTTCTGCCATACCACATGGCACAACTTCCAAGGAGACAGCCATTTTAATATAAATAGTATATTAATTAATATTGATTTTGGTAGATTTTCTGCTTATCATAGAATTATTATGCACAAATATGAATAACTCATAAAAATTATTCTAAAAAATCTACTTTCAGAGTACGTGTGGAACATATGTGAACGGTGAGAAGCTGAAGAAAGATAGACCAACTACATTAAGAGATGGCGATGAGGTTGCATTTGGCACTGCTAATAATTTTAGGTACATTTTTTACACGAAAGATATCTCCACAAATCCTTTGAAGACAATAAGGGTGGATGGGGAAGTGTAAGTACATATTTCTTGAGCATACATTTTGACTTTTCACTCTTAAGACTTTGCCGTGCTTTTCACATGTCGACAGTTTATGAGGTAAACCATAGTGACTCCCATTCAATACTGTTTTTAAACTTTTCCCCCCCTCACCACTTATGTTTGAAAATGGTCTGCATATCCTAAGTGCGTAATAAACTTCAGGTTCCAATTATGTCTTAATATTTCAGTAGTTGAAATTATCACAGTGGGTAGGAAAGTATACTAAATTATAGCATTTCCATAATGGAATGTTGCTGTTTCAAATTTAAATATTTATTTGCTGAACGTGGAACGATTGATTGAAACCTATATTGAGGTCAAAGTCCTCACAGTAGTGAAGGTGTCAGTGTTCATCTTCTGGGTTGTAATACTGATGACATAAACAATTGTTTTTTGGTACATGCCTACTAGTCCAAATGGTGTTACAACCCAGAAGACTAGCATCAAAGATAAAACAAATTGTTACTTACAAATAAATATTTTTGATGACTTCAGTATGGACTCTGGTTTGTTATTCAGCATTACGTACAGACTGAAACTGGGCTGTTACCACAACTGATTAGCTACAAAAGGCAAAAATATATGCGCGGTGGAAAGGCTGTGACTCGGCATGGATGCCAAAAGATTTCCTTTTATTTATTTTACACAAATGCAGCGATTGTGAAATGTGCACTTGATACTGTCTTGTATATAAGTTGGTTGATAACGATAAACATTATTGGTATTCTTTGTAGTACTTTAGAAGAAGAGGGATTGCAGAAGCAGATGAAGGAAACGAAAACAAAGGAAAACCCAGAACAGCAAGAGATGATGGACCATCAGGAGAAATTAGACGCACAGGAAAAACTGCTACAAGTATTGTTTTGTTTATTCAGTTCTTGGTTACTTATTTAATGATGTTCACAGTAGCCCAGATTATATAGCACGAAATGGTAAAATGTGGAAGGAAGCAGTCCCAGTACATACTTGGAGGGACTTTGGAAAAGCGCAAAAATACTTCGGACAGGCTAGGCATTCTCCAGATTGAGATATGAACTGGGGACCTCCTTAATACAAAACAGCATTTTTATGAACTCAACTGCATGATTTAGAACACAGTTTTAAATTACTGTTGTTATATCGTAATATATTACAATATTTTATATATTATGCACTACAGTTGCTGAACTATATTTCATTGTAATCTTGGGAGGACAAAATATCATTTAATATGGAAGTATTCATAAGAGAGATTATTTACTTCATGTAATAAATATTTGCCTTATGCTGGGATAGGTCTGTTGATAAAGTGACCAAGGTTTGATTCCAAGTGGGGGAGTTTGTTTTATCATATTTGCCATCATGTGCACTACTCTTCTGGGGCTTACCTGACGTCCTATCCAGTAGGCAGTGGAAGCCTCTTTCCGTAGGGCAACGTGGCCAGAATGCGACACTGACCATCCACCTTCATTCATAGTTTAGGTTAAGAATGTTTGACGCTCATCCATAAATCTTCGTGGTATATTGCGTAAGAACAGTGATTAAACATTTTTTCCCTTCTAAAGTGATAGAAGGAAAAAACTTGCTTAACTTCTTTAATAAATGTTCCTTGTTTCATCCTCAGGAGGAAAAATTGGAGGAAATGAAAACTCTACTCAAAGAAAAACAAAGGACTCAAGAATTGTTGTGCAAAAAGTTACAGGAGAAGGAAGTACAAATGTTGCAAGATTTGGTAAGCTGTTTTTAATCTGGGGCATAAAAATTAATTTCAAAAGTAGATTTTAAGAGATGAGCAGATTCACTATTATCACAATATTTGTAACAATTATTACAGAAACGGCTTCAGGAAGAGAAGGATGAACAGACCCTAGACCGGCTGGAAGAACTTTGTAAAGAAGTTGCAGAGATTGAAGATGATATTCAAATTTTGCTAGAGAGAATGGAGGTCATGCAGAAAGACGAAATGGAAATAGAGATAGGTATGAGAGGTATACCGTATTAATAATCCTGTATTTATCACTCCTTAGTGCACTTTGACACACACTCACATTGGTATCAGCATTGACCATTCTTTTGAGATGTTCTAATATTAGTGTCGAATCCTGCAGTCAAAGTCCTTTGGTATGTTGCAGCCATTTCATTCAGTATGTTGAAGATTGAAGAAAGTTGCATGAAAAAAAAAGAAAACACTTGTCTCATTAATTTACCTTACAGAGTTTCGGAAAAAATAAAGTTTCCAAAGAGTGCTGTTGTGACGTAATACTGTAATTGGAATTTTTAATTACAGAACTCGCTAAGAAGAAGTTAGAATTAACTAATAAGTTGAAAGCAATGCAGGAGATAATTCAGAAAGTAAAAAGAGGTGCGTTTAATACTGAAGGAAAGAAGCAGTATCTTGAACAAGAACTGGATAAAATAAGGAAGGCCGAAAACGATGCACCAGAATCGTTCCTTAAAGCAAAGCAGGAGGTGCTAGATAAATTTGAAGAGCCGATAGAAACAGAATTTCAATGTAGTATCTGCCGTGAACTTCTTGTTATGGTAAGTTGCTTGACGGAAAGCCAGTACACATGTTTGAATCCAGGTTTTTAACTATAATCAACAAGCCGCATCATATAAACATCAATATATTTGTGCTAAAATTAATATATGCCTTGCTTATGACCATTCTCTTGAAGCATAAACAAGGCTCATGAAACCATCGAATAAATAAATGAAAAGATCTGTTTTAGGGATAAGAGGGTTTGGAAATGGATTCCACACTGAATTTCTTCTTATTTTCTTAACATTGTGAATTTTGAGGTTTGTTTAGTAAGAAATTTCTGATGCTGTGTTATACTTTTATTTATTACACTGACATAGACTTTTAAAAGGACGAAGGACAACGGACAAACACACTATTTGACTATGTAATTACCAGAGAAATTGAAACATCCTAGCGATGTACCACCTCTCTGATTCCCACTGAGAATAAATCGAAGCAGAAGTCTCTAGGCGCACGTTCTGGGCTGTATGATGGATGGGGACAAGACATTCCCAATGAACATACCGTAGGAGTTGCAGCGTGATGCTCGCTACATGGAGTGGGCCTTGTTTGGGGAGAAGGATAATTTTCTTTGTAAGCAAAGTAGGACATTTCCTCTGGAGGCCTTTCTTTGGGTTTTGTGAGATGTGCTTCTTGGTCTGCGTGTACTATTGCCCCCTGGGTCTAGGAACTCGAGGAATATGCCCCTGTATCTCCCAAAGTGTCCTCAGCAACACGTTCCAAGTAAACTGTGTGGCCTCGACCTTAATTATCATGGAAGATGTTCTTCCTCTCCGCTGATGCTGTCTTCAGTATTGGTATGAAGTGACATGTATTGCCAGTGACGATTTGACCACGAAATACTGGGGTATACTTGAAAGGAAGACACTTCCCATGTCACCAGTGAATCCAAAAACTGGGCCCTGGTAAATTCTCAGCAGGACCTGATGAGAGTGTATGTGATGAATGTATGTAGTAATTTGTAAATATGAAATTTAATTGAAATACAGTGTTACTGAACAGTTGGTCAAGAACTATATATCCTATCATCACTTAATAATATAATCTTTACAATATCAAATAATTTATTTTCACAGGCGACAATACTGAACTGCGGCCACACTTGCTGCCGCTCTTGCATTGTAAAATGGATGGAAGAGAAGAACAATTGTCCCATCTGTCGAACATCTATCACATCTCAATTTAGATCCAGTGTCATGGATAATATTATAAACTCATGGTTGGAAATTAAACGGTTGAGATGAAGAACCTGGGGCAAGAGGTCCTTGAAGAAAGGCAACGTATGAGTACCTATAGTCAGAAACATGCATTGTCTTAGATGTCTGGAAGATTTTAGTGAAATTTGGTTTTTCTCCTCCTGAGAAAAGATGTGGAATTGCTTCTAAAATTTTGTTAACATATTTGTTCCTTTGTATCCTACGGTAAGCTCAAATCAAGTGTTATGTATTAATACGGTATGTTCTAAAATAATTTAATTTAGAATGAAATGCTCTGGAATGCATATCTGGTATTTAATTCATTGTCTTTCCAATTTGAAACATAAGATGAAGAATAAAATATGAAGAACTTCAATAGCTGAGCAACTATCAGCTTTGCAAGGACTCAGCTTCATGGAGTGACTCAGAAGCTATAAGTGATTTAAAATAGAAAGTTAACAAATATTCCTGCAAAGTCAACAGTAACATTCATAACATAAAGGGAATACACAAAAGAATGGAGCGGTTTCAAAAGTCAATATAACATTTATTTCTCACCTTACACGGGCACAACATACAACGTCAGCGGCGGCGACTGTCCAAATTTATAATGCGTTAATTACAATCCTTCAATGAGTGCACCCTGGGTCACACGACATACATCCACACGGTAATCAAACTCATCCCAGACCCGGTGTAGCATGTCCGCTGTAATGGCCTGCAGTGCATGCGTTATCCGATCACGAAGTTCATGGATGGACGTGGGCAATGGTGGTACATAAACGCTGTCTTTAACGAACCCCCGAAGAAAGAAATCGCACGGTGTAAGATCTGGCGAACGGGGTGGCTAAGGGAGAAGGTTGTTGTCTCCATTTGCAGCAGCACGTCCGATCCAGAACTGTGGAAAAACACTATTGAGAACCACTCGTACATTCCTGTGAAAATGGGGGTAGGGGGAGCTCCGTCCAGTTGTAGAATGTAATCGTCATAATTGGTATTCAGTTGGGGTAACAACCAGCTTTCCAACATGTCCAAAAATGAGTCACCAGTCACACTTGCTTCAGCGAAGAAAAATGGGCCATGCACTTTCTCGCGGGACACCGCACAGAAAAACGTTGGTTTTTCTAGAGTCACGCTGGTGCTCTATCTGTGCATGTGGTTGCTCGGTTCCCCAGATACGGACATTGTGTCTGTTTACCTTGCCACTGATGTGCAATGTGGCTTCATCGGAGAAGATCGGTCTTTCTACGAACCCATCTTCCTCAATTTTCAACTGCATCTCGCAAAAGTCATGCCTTTTCACTTTGTCTGATGGTTTAAGGGCCTGCACCAATCGCATCTTGTACGGTTTAAAACATAGCCACTTCCACACCGTCATTTTTGGCATGCCCAATTCCCTTCTTCCTCTAGCCACTGACTTGCGGGGACTTCGCTGAAACGCCTCACGCAATCTTTCAATGTTGTCATCAGTCATACGAGGTCGACCAGGACTGTTGCCTTTACACAAGCATCCAGTTTCTACAAATTGTCGGTATCACCTGCTTATGTTATTCTTGTGTGGTGCGTCTTTTTGAAACCGTGCGCGAAAGTCACGCTGCACTGTAAACACAGATCTGGACACCTCAAAACGGAGCGCACAGAAAGCCTTCTCCTGCTGCAACGCCATCTTTGAAACTGGCCCCACGCGCACGCTGTAAGCATGAGAAGCGAACTGCTGGTAGCGCATGAGACACTTGGACAGTTGCCACCGCTGACGGTGGATGGTGTGCCCGTGTAAGGTGAGAAATATTTTTTTATAAACTTTTGAAACCGCACCATTCGTTTGTATATAACCTGTGTATAATGGCAAAATTTACCATTGTGAGACAGAACAAAATAAATTAAAATTATGTATTGATCTGCCCAGTGGAACTGTAACAAGAGCCAGGCAGTGCTCAAAATCAACAAGAAAACAACATATATCTTGAACCAAAATGTAAATTTAATGTACTTTCGTAACTACACACAATTGAACATTAACATGGTGGAATAAAACAGCGTATTTCCAGTCTAACATGAATTTTCCTCTGCATTCACCCTTAATAAAACTGCTGCTAATTTTCCTGCAGCAGAGCATGAGGAACCAGAGATTACCTCAATCATCTACAGTAACTACCACGCACAACAGTACTTAAACACCTTTATACAGTGGTCTTAAAAGACAGCCACATCATTTAAAATAAATATTTAAGCAAAAATAGATGAAACAAAATACGGGACAAAAATAAAATGGCAATGTTACATCGAAATATAATGGTGGACCACATATTTCTCTTTTAAATGTGCCAGCAGTACTGCAACTAATTATTATTAAAATGTCTTACAACTCGCAATAAATTTACATTCATTTCATTATGCATTTTCTAGGAAAATGTTGAGACTCTGAACACGGCACAGACGTTAATCCTTCTTCTTGCATTCGGCGCCTTTGGCCGGTGCTGGTGTAATAGCGACCTTTATACCATCTGCCAGCTGCACGTTTTGTGCTCCCGCCACCTCCTACTCCATCTCTGCCGAAAAGCCAAATTCATTCTCCCTAGGGGGTCTATCTTGTATATCCAACGTTGGTACAGAAAGACGAAGAAAATAATATCTGAAACAAAGGTCATTTGTATCATCAGATCAATATCTAGATCAATTTCCCTGTATTCAGGATGTGAAGACAGTATAACATGGACAGCTTCTGTAGAACAAGTCCTTACTATGATAACCTATTAGAAACCATCAAAATTAAAAAAAATCCCATCCTTCCACCATATGCATGCCATCATACGTGCAAAATGGAACCAATGATAAAATGTTCTACTACTGTCGAGCTTAATGGCTGATACAGACAATTAAAGACGCGTAAGAAAATACTCTTAAGATTTAACAATTTACATCTGAAGGATCGGAAAAACATAAATGAACGCACCATCTCTGATGCAACCCATTCTGTAAAGTGACGGCATTTTCATGACAAATGCAAGAATGTCGTCAATGAAGGTATTAAGGAACTTGTAAGACATCATACACCAAGGCAAATGTGCTACAGACTTCAGTTTGTAGTTGATGAAAAGTTGTGGTGTCATCATTATAAAACCTGAAACAAAATTACGAATACAATTTCGGGTAACATCAATACTGGAGTACCCACCTTTCACATTAACAAACAATAATTCTGATTCATAACTGGAGCAAGTAAAAATTTTCTAAACAGATAAAATTAACATCAACATGAAATTTTATATCAACTGACATACCTATTTTACAGAGAAAACACTGTATGAAATTACATAATAATTTGTGTTCAAATGTTTAAATAAAGTGGCTGATTACCAAATGTGAGAAGGAAGCCATAAGGCATGTTGAGAACGAAAGAATACCAACCACGGTGCTCCTGCTGGAAAAGGGAGTAGTCGGCATAGCCAGCCAGTAGAACGCAAGCATGTCATGCTCATTAGTACTCGACTCTACGTACGAGCCCTTATCTGAGAATCAGATCCTTGGAATAAATCCAAATATTCGAGCGTTGTAGTCAATACTGATGTCAACCACCTGAAGAATACCGATAAATTTATGTATTTTAGTTTCTAAATATGAATGATAGAAGAAGCATCGCTGCTGACTTTACATCTTCAGGAGATTGAATAATTCGGTGGAATATAGTCTTTCACGCAGTGCAGATTACAAAGAGTCAAATGTTACAAACGAATAAGAAAACTAGAATTTATCAAGTTCCACACGTGAAAGTCACAGTTTTTCCCAATGTACATTGCTCATTAATACAGAATTTAGAATGAAGGGAGAGATGAACAGGACAGATACATGTAAATGGCTCAAAAATTATCACTACAATACGTTTAAGAAAACGAAGTACTACAGAATCGTCTACATGACATCTGAATATTATGAAACACGTTTTACCTTCTGTATCTTCCAGACTTCTGTGCAAAGTCCTACAAAACAAGTGAGCTTATTCACTGTATTTGTGTCGCTGTCCAATACATACAGCAGTACAATTAAAGACTGAAACACGCTGAAGAATACTGATCGCACTGACAGGCCTTCCAATGACTTCTGGTTGTTCCAGAACTGAATATCTGTAACACGAATTTTACGCAATTAACAGGTGATGCAACCATAACTCCCTCAATAAGACTTATACTCCTCTTTCACTTTGTTTATACAAACGCGCACACTCATTCTCTCTTCCTAGTCCAACCCCTTCCCACTTCTACATGTCTCATCACTGCAGAAGTACACACACATTCAAATTCCTCTCACGCTTCTAAGAGTTCGGCTACGTACCATTCTTGAATGCCAGCAGTTCAAACACGGAATGCATTATGGATACTAGAATAGTAAAGGTACAATTTGGCTGCACGCGACAGAGACAAGCGACCGAGGCAGGCGACAGAGTTACGAGACCGAGACTGGTCGCTTCCTGTCTGCTCTCTGTACAATCGTATGAAGTACAATTACGAGCGCGAGACA
>NW_019060763.1:0-23913 GCF_000696155.1 Zootermopsis nevadensis | reverse complement strand
AATGAGAAACAAATTCCTCTTTCAGAATTTCAGCTCTCTGTGAAGATGAGTGTACAAACAAGGTCAATACAGAACACGTCTCTTGCAGCATTTCAATATGCACATGGCAAAATATCTATTGCCACACAAAAAACTTGTGTCGATCCTTATTTGCAATCTGTGATCCGCTCTGGTTCAAGTCAAATTCTCTCTCCACACACACATATATGAAGTCTTCATGGCAGGCGATGAGATCTACAATATTTAACACTGAGACTTCTCCGAAGTTGAAACTAATGGTGTCTACTGCCTTACCTTCACCTCTGCCGAAGTAGCCACTGTCTCACCGGTCAGGAGATTATGCGTCTTTGTGTAGAGCAGCCGCTTATATTTATTCAACAGCTTCTTGTTGCAAGCCATGTGATGTGGCAAATACATTCCTTTTCCAGAAGAATGGTCTGGCGACTTTCCTCTCCGTGTGAAATACGCGTGAATATATAAAGATCCATTGTTCTGCACAGCGTAGACAAGACAAAACAAAAATGCAAATTCTTAACCAAATTGCACAAAATACCCACTAACGTACAATATACAAATGGATTCACTGAAGCTCAAAAGGCTACAATTAAGATCTATAAGAAGTATTTTAATATTATCCACACATTTCAACTTCCAGAACTTGCAGTAACTAATTATTTTTTAAAGAAGTACCTCCCAGTCCTGTATCAGATTCATTAATGAATACAGTGCACTTATAACTACTATATTTACCTCTGATACCTTCAATTCAATATTGTGTACACATGTTCCATCGTTATTAGAACCACTACTCCAGTCCCCATAAACAATACCCTTTTCACTAAAAAAATCAAGGCTTCTGGGTCACTAAGGTTATTAAACCTTTCACTCTCTGATAAGTATACATATAAATCCTGTTGGGAAATAAATAACAATTTTAAATTAAATTGAACATTTCCTATAAATATTTGACAGTTCCTAGAGTAAAAAATTTCAACTGTATTAATACATTTAATTCACACCCTGAATCACAAGTACATTAGAACTTCCCTTAATAAGAGGTATATGATGAATCACCCCCTTTGACCAAACACCATAATGAGAAAGCACACTAACTAAATAGATGGCTTATGGAACCTGAAGGTTCATCACTGAATTAACCAAAACCCTCATTAAAATCATCAGCATATGCCAATAGCTGATGTGTCCCATTCAATTGCAAACCCTCCTGTCTATCCTGGACTTTCCTGACGGCGTATTCTAGCGCAAAGTTAAACAGCAATGGAAATACAGCATCTCCTTATTTCAGACAATTCTTCATGGAAAATGAGTCAGATAAATATTTACCTATACAAATTTTGCTAGAAGCTTGGGTTCCCTAAGCCATCTAGTCAATTAATTGATTTTACAAATCGTTTTGTCAATATGAGGGATCACCCTGGGCTTCGTGATTCTCTATGACATTCAAAGGTACCAGAAAATCATTCCTTATATAAAACTGTTCAAGGACAGTTTTATGTACAGACGAATACTACAAACATACCCGTGATAGCACAACAACCATGTCACTAATTATCCTGATAACAAGAAGGAGGTGATGTGGCCAGGAGACATCAAAACAAAGCGCGACCCTTTCCGAAAGTAACTGAAATATGCCAATGAGATTTGTAAATTCCATCCACAGTATTAGCACAATAGATTCAACAAATAAATTTCAAAATAAAAAGGAAGTAAATTAAAGGCAAAAGGAACAGTATGGAACAGAATGGCATGACAGTACCTACCCTTAACGCTGTTTCAAATGCCCATATCAAATGTACATTGGTATTGTATGTACTTACATTATTTCAGATACTAAATAAATATTGTAAAATACCTTACTCTATCATCTGCAAATGGCTGACATACCGCAAGGATCTTTGTAAGAACATTAAACCATAACAAGAGTCCCATATTGTTCCCTACAGCCTTCCTAAATTATCAAAGGAAAAGTTATTATTTTCAGTTTCAAATACCAGATAGAAGTATCTTGTGAAAATAATTTTTTTATACTTGCCAGTAATAAGAACGTACAAATATTGCAAGGCCAGGTAATAGGGCTGGGTATTAGCCTTGTAATTATCTGTGATTTGCTGCTGCAATCAGAGCATAAAAGTGTGAAAACAGTACTCGAATTGCTTTCAGCATACCATACTTCACAAAAGTACTTTATAAAATTAAGTACTGTGCAGCTACTTTTAAAAACCTACAGCAAACGATTTAAGTATTTCACTTGAATAATACAATGCAGAAAAAAGGTTCAGTTTGACAGTCAATGAAAATTATTAAATGTAAACTCATATTCTTTTTAAAATATTATACTATATTTAAACATATACTCAAACTATCAGTAAAAGTAAACTCTGAAAATTCAAGTGATAGGGAAATCAGATCAGTCACAACAGTTTGAATAGGGATGGGACACGAGGATGCCTGAATGTATTCGGCTAGACAAATTTCTGATTGATCGACAAATTACACCTATTTACATTATCTACCAATTTCATGCACATGTAGATAGCTGTCTTTTGGAATGTAGAAGTTTATGAACACTGGTAAACTTCAGCCAGGCTACAAAGCACTAAGTCCCAGAAGACAGCCATCTTTGTACTCACCACTGTGAGTACCTCAAATCGCACTTAACACACACGTGCTTTCACTCTCCTTTCACATCCCTTGAAATGTCCATTGAAAACGTACAAATAAAATTTTGGTGGGGAGATGGTGTTTCAGTGCCATATGAAAGACTAAATATCGACATAACAACAACTGCATAAAAATGTATCCACATTACAAAACACTTAAATACAGTGTTCATTTTTAAAACAATTATTGCACTTCTTGCATGACAATGGTGTGAAATTAAACACCTGTAAATAACAGTTTCAGTCTGAATTAGCTACTTCAGTGCAGCAAATACATGTATGTGATTGCTTTCGTAACAAACGTTCGTCATCTGACTTGACAAACTTACAATCATTTTGCAGTTGAAACAGTTGGGGGCAAAAATAAAGAGGCAAATAATATTCCAACAGGAAGGAAATAAATGCCCCACCCCACAATATTTTACAACTGCAAAAGCATTTGACATAAACAAACACGTGCCAGCAAATGGAAATGGACGATGCCCATTCCTTAAATATTAGTCCATAGCCTATTGGAAGGATATCAATATTTCTATATTGCAACAAGTTAATACTTCATTTACTCGAATAACAGACTACCAAAAACATCAGACACTTCAACATCTTTATTAATGTCTAATTCAGAATTAAAATATTGTCTAATATTCAAGTAAATATAGTACTCCATAAATTGCCACAGCACTGGCAAAATCAAACTAGATCCTTCATTGGCCTACATATTTCTATACAAATATCCAAAATATCAGAAATAAAAATTTCTGCTATTAACGTCACATGATAAAGATGATTCAAGTGCTGCACCTTTCAAGGCTATTCTATTGCCATATACATTTTGTGTGTAAGCACTGTCTATTACAGAGAATTACAGCAACACTCACAAAGACAGGATGATTGATTTAGAATGGGTCTGACAGTACTTCAATTGGTGAGCATAAACATTGAAATCACAACCCAAAAACAAACAAGTAGAAAAGTTTACTGCTATGACAAGTATATAACCTGTTACAAATTAAAGTCCCCCGCATAATTAGGGGACAAACAATTTCATTTAACTCAATAAGATTAGAAACTGTCTGTTTAGTGTATTAGGCAAGAATGCTATTCAACTATACATCAATCCCCAAAATATAATCATTTACCAATGTTCTAACTACTGTTCACACTCAAAAACTATGCCTACTGGACACATTTAACAACAGTACATATCTTAATTATCTCTTGACAGCGGATTAAAATTAAATAAATAGAACTTTTATCAAGCTCAAATAAGTAAATGACTATACATTTAATAAATATATCAGCAACTGCAGCACTAAATTTCTTTGCATTGATAAATTATGAATCCGCATATCGTGCGATCTGACAAAAAGCAGGTATAAAGTCACTAATTATCTCCATTTTAAAAACACTTTCTGTTAAGATTACAGTCCCTCTTAAAAATCCTCCTTTTTCTTATGGAAGTGATAATATTGCTCCGTGCACTCCGAAAGCTCCGCTTCTTAAAATCTACTCACACATTATCATAAGAGTGAACTGTTCTTCTGGTGCAATAAAATAACATCAGTATTATCTAAACTCCATCAAAAAACAAAGGCAGCCGGTCTTAAAACTAAAAGCCACGCAGGCTCTACAAGATTAAAAAAAGAAGTAAACCAGCCACATTCCACTGAATCTGTAATAATATGATACTGACAACTGAAAGCTTCTTACTTACGAATTCAAACCAATACCATCAGCAAATTTTTTTCTCTCTCAAACAAATAACATTACAAACCTATTCAAACCCTTATATTCATGCCAAACCTCACAGATTCCAAACAAAGCATTACGAGATGCACCGATCTACAATGCACTACACAAAAAAATCCTCATTCTCCCACCTGCATGTGTTGCCAGGTTTCAGCCTCCACAATAAAACAACACTCGCGTCATCTCTGTACAAACAAAGCTGCAACAGAGCAGATTCTACATCAAAGTAAATCCTACACATGTATCCGAAGATTACAATTATTCCTGCAGAAATAAAAAAAATATATACACGTCAGTCAACTATCATATCACTACTTTATGTGCGAATTGCTTCACAAAAATTTTCAACAGCCAATCACTATCAATCTTCTATTTGAACACAGACCATAATGGTCAAGTTTATTTGCTAGTGCAATGTTGACAAACAGTCGGTACTGACCTGCTGGTTCTGAGGCAGCAGATCAATGTGTTTCTTGCGTTGGTGTTGCAGTAACTTTGCTTTTGATGCATACTGCTTGTGCCACCAGGGACAGCCATGTGGATGTGTTGTTACGCTGCCTACAGTCTGTGAGAATGTTGGGTTTGGTATGCCTGGTATCTCTGGAATGCCTCCCTGATGTGAGAGTCGCAAAAATCAACCTTAATACCGACTGTAAATTGCTACCCCCTTCATCAGAGCAAAAAATGATTCATCACCCTGATGATGGAGGCAGCAAAAATCTCTGAAACTATGGTAAACTTCTAACAGACAACATGGTGCTACAAACAAGAATACAGTCATGTTTGGACTCACCACTGTGAAAACCTCAAATCCTACTATGTTACTCCTTTGCTCAAAGAAAATTATAAATATTGAGGATAATTAACTTGGTAACATAAAAATAATGGTTTCAATTGTCTGGTGCACACGTTTTTTCTACTTAACACGTGAGACATAACTCCATAAAGGCACTGAAACTATTGTGATGGACAATATTTATACAGAGAGGACTCTAAAGGCAATTCTTTTACTTGTCAATGACAGCAAATATCATTTACCTTTCGTCGGTTGCTCATTCGCAACTCTGCTCCAGGGTGATTTTTCAAGATGTGAGCCTTTCTCTTCGAACTACTTCTATAAATCTGAAAAGAATGCCAACAAAACCAGTCCTTAATACACGTAACTGCTCTACATAGTACTTGAAACAGATGAACTGGAAGGAAGGTTATGTAAAACGTGAATTAATTATTTAATGATGATAGCTGTCTTTTGGGTTGTAGCGTGATGACTCATCACCCTGATGATGGAGGCAGCAAGTACCTCTGAAATACTGCTAAACATCTACCAGACTACACAGTTCTACAACCCTGAAGACAGCCATCTTCACACTCACTTATTACATAAGAGAATAATAAGCACAAATATGACATAAAAATGTACCACAACTGATCTATGACACCATCTTACAATCAATAGTTAATAAAAAATTATAGTCACCTTTTCACAATACTGACAGTAATAGTCTCGGGTTGTTTTCAGGATCGGCAAATTAAGTTCAGCAACAGAATCAGGACTGATGTCAGGATGACGCTTTGCCAGGTGATTCACAAGCATTCCATGGCACTTAAACCCCAAGAGGCAAGTCTGGCATTTGTAGATAAATCGATGATAATCTGTTGGAGAAACCTGAAACATGATATTCATGCCATATCACAATCATACCAAAAATATGACAGCTACCTAACAACAAGTTTATCAGACGTTTGTTATGAGAACCAACCAGATATCAAAAGTTTTGAACCATGATGACAAAATCCCTAACATGTCACAAATAGACATGCCTTCTGGAAGAAAGGTTCGCGGGTTCAAACCCGGCTGAGGTCTATGGATTTTTAAGGGTGATAAAAATCCGTAGCACAACTTACTTCAAAGGGGAAGTAAAGCCGGTGGTCCCATGTCATAGATCAAAGACATGTAAAGGAACCTTACGAACATGAACGAGATGTTTCGTAAGCAAAATTCAGCGGCCATTTCTCACCCAAGTCTCTCTTGAATCACTACTAGATGGCTCTAGCAGACAAATCAGGATTGAGTAGAAATTGTGCAGAGGCAGTGGGCTTGTCACTCACTACTCACAAATGCACACTTCAAAAGACAAAGAAACCTCCCACATGGAAGGAGGCCAAGGCTCGACTTTGGGCTGTTGCGCCATAGAAGAAGAAGAACGTATTAAGTTACCTGAAAGACGGTATAAGCAACTACAGTACTGAAACTGATAACCATTCAAGATAAAGTTAATATTTCCCACTTTCCTCATTGCAACTGAAAAACTAAACAGAGCTGCAACACAGGATAACTTTACCTGTACCTTGGGCATGAATTTCTTGGCAGTTGGCGTGTGATAAGGTTTCGTGGAAAGTCGCAGTTCCTGTTCGGTCGAATGCATACGTTCCATGACGCATGTCATTGACTTTCAATTGTTTTACATTATAAAAGACTTTCAATTTACGCCGATTCCGTTTACGCAGGTTCGTCTAGGAACGCATTCTGGCGTAAATCGAGGACTATCTGTATATTAACTCCACCCAACACAAAAGGAAGCAAACAAAACTATGGGTCATTATAAAAAGGTAACAACAGCCCAAGCACTGCACGTTGTACCAAACCACTACAGAACAACTAACAGGAAGCAAAAACCATACAATGATATGTATAAAGTAAATAAAAATATATATAATAACCTTTGAGACATTAATCAGTTTGCATTTTGCCAATCTGATATTGTCTACTTAAAAGAAACCATGGTCAATTTACCAGCTGTTATCTGCTCTTATTAATTTATTGTAAGGGAAAAACTTTACATGGTAAGAATATGTGAGAAATACTTACAGCAGTAAGATCCTAAAGTATAGAAACACAGAATAGTATTACCATCTGGGCTGTAGTCTCCTTAAGCTTACAGTTTGTTGAAAGATGCACACTTACAGTGTCATTACACACATTATTTAGTTTAACAAACTCACATGAAAAACCACTAATGATCTAAAAATTTTCAGGACAGTCTAAGTGATTTTAATATAAAAGCTGAATTAATTACGGATTATCACATAACTGGCACGTGGTCTGAAGTCTAATGTACCAGTTATACTGAATCTCTGTGATGGTACAGTTTCATTAATGAGAATCAAAAATCAAAAACTGTTGTAATAATTAACTACATTCCACCATATCACTTCAATAACAACTTAATTTTTATTAACTATCAAGTACAACTTACTTTCAAGTATTGTATTGCTCCAGAAAATGAATATAAGCTCCCCCCTCCAAAAATAGGGCACATAATAAAATACTGAAACCACAGATATGTTATAAGTTACAAATGATGATCTATTGAAACTAAAGTTATTAACTTTATCCATTTATCTTCTTAAACTCTGCTTAATTATAAAAATCCATTATAAAATTAGTTTAAAATTAAGTACGTGAAACATAAATTACAGGGAACATTCTACATCAAGCGAGGAAGTGTAAAATGTCCAGCTTTTACATAAACTCCACCTGTGTTTAATTCAATCTCCGAAATTAGTTATGCCTTGAACGCAGCACCAGCTTAAATGTGAACGAATGTTGTTATATCTTTCATGGTCTGAAACTCATCATTATGTAATATGGTAGCAGAAGGGTATAAAAGCGGGAAACCACGCACCTTCAAAACACTAAAAGACTGTAAAGTTGAGTCACGTCACCCAAACAGATATATGCCAGTCCTTCAACCCTGCATATGAAGGAAGGAAGAAAGAGTAAGGTTACCTGAGCATATGCATTCTGAGTTTGTCGAGCGTTGGGAAATTATGTAACTCTTCTACGCATCAAAAGTTTTTACTCCACAAAGATACATTACCATTAATGTATAACCTAAAATAACCTAACCAAAAAATAATGATTAACCACAAGCTTACTGACCAGAAGGGTCACTGGCCAGCTGCAGATGACATTCTATAGGGAAAGCATATGCTTCATTGCACATAAAATTAAAATGTAAATCTTCATATTCTGCGCAAAACACAGTACAATCTTTTTTACACAACTATTAAAAAGCAAGTGAACTTTGCATACAATACAATAATTCAAGATTTCCCCCAAAACATTTGATCCATTGTTTCAGACACTACCAAAAAACTGCATTATGGATGATGCCTAAAACTTCTTTTGGGCTTGAGCCACACATCATTTGAGGGAGTCCTTTGAACATTACTGCAACTGTCTTATCTTATGTATTAGACAATGTCGCAGAAACTGAAGTGCAAGAACGCATCACAGTTCTGGTGTTTTAAACAATTTCAAATATGTAATGAAGATAGGAGTTTATTCATATAGAAAATATGTTTCAATTACTTTCATACACGAAACAAAGCAAAATATCATATTATAGTTTTCACTAATTTAATCCTCTTATATGAAATGGAGAGGGGCAATGTGGTCACAGAATTCACTGCACATTACCGAACCATCATGGCATGACTAGCATTTCTGTAACAAAGCAGCGTTTCATCTTGCTGAAAAAAAATCCAATTTCTCCTTTCATCTTCGGAAAGATGACATTCTCCAGCATATCCATATAAATGTTTCCGGATGCTGCAGTCTTGGCAAACAAAGAGGTCCTATAACTTTGTTATGAAGGCCACACTAATTAAATGATTTACAGGTATACTGGATAGTTTTATGGTGATTTTTAGATTTTATGTCAACGGGGTGGATAACAAGTACAATTAATACATACAGGGAGCATTTAATTACAGATTTGCTAAGGTGTGTGTGCAAGTTGAAAACAGGTATCAGTTAGATATCTGTCATGCCATAAAAGGATCGAATGTGGAAATATATTGACAGAATGTTTTCAGTTAATTTTCATTTAATTTTCATTTCAGGTAGTAATTAACAACATACAGCATCCTAAAACTCCAGAGTGACTTTCTGGACATACTGTATCAGAAAATAGTAGCCTGATCATGGTTTCCTCTTTTGTGTAAATTACATTGGCGTGTCTTGGTTAATACTGGTTTACGACACATGAACAAATGAAAGAAAATCTGAATAGATTGATAAATGTTTTAGCACAACAATGCAAAAATGAGATATTCCAAAGTTTAGGAATCAGGGTATCCAATGCTGCCAATAAACCAAACAAATATTGACATAAAAATACAAGGCGAACACTTAATAACACATTATCAGTCAACAGTTGCATGTCATCAAAAGTATTCATACCAACATATATAAAAATAGAGAATAAAGAATGAGCGAGCAAACAGAACATCGGATGAGAATGAACTGGCGGCTGGGCACCTGAGCATGTGGAGCTTCAATTTATCCGGGCGGGAAATTCTTTTTCGCACAGTCCACATGGGAATCGCTTGCCACCATGGAATGCACGCACATGCTTGCGTATCTGATTGTACTCGTCAAACACCTGGTAGGACAACAGTGTCATTAAACAGTGTTTCAAATTTGTCATAGGCACAAAGAACAGTCAACACTGTTTCCGTCCTCTGCATATTTCACGTAACGCTCCAATACTAGTGGTTCTGTGTTCAAGTTGAAAGTGTGTAAACAGCAAGGACAAAATCCTTCTGAAATAATGCCTAACTAAAAATAAGCTCTCAGGATTATTAACATAAGAGAGAATTAAAATATACGAATATATGAAGGTTATTCAAATTCAGTCCTCATGAAATTACTTTCAATGGCCTGTACTCCTTTGTCCAGAACAAACTCTGAACAAATTTCATTTGAAGGAGCGTCATATACGGAAAGCATATATATTTAAAAGGTTTCCAAGAATTAATCTGTGCCTTCCTCCTTAGGTAATGACTATAAATGCACAGCCATATAACCAGTCATCTGCTCATCCCACCATCAAAGCAGTACAAGCACCCACACTCGTCAACTACCGGACGTGCATCTCAGCTCACTCATACATCCGCCCATCCATCCAGCCATCTATACCCATGCCGTTAATTTAGCACATTTCAAATACACGGGCATAACCGTTCATGGATTACCGACATTAAATTTGCAGATAACCCCTTACAACTATGTGGTAACAATGTTGGTATTGCTGATGAGAGGAATTTATCATGTTCTTCATCGGATATTTCTTCAGTTCATTTGAAATTTACAGGCATTTGGGGAACACGTCTAAACACTGGAAAAAGGTACAGACAAGTTCACTAGAAACACTGTACAAAGCCTTTATTCCTGTTTCTGAAGTAACATAAATAATGAAAGCTCACCTTACTGCACTGCAGACAAGTAAATAATCCATTTTCTGAGTGAATGTGCGTATGTTCTTTCAAAGCAAGGACCTGGTCAAAGACTGCCTTGCAAATTGGACATTCATAGATCTTCTTCTCTATTTGAAATGAGACAAACAGTGATAAGTGTTAACAGAAAAAAGAAATAAAGATGGAAGCCACATTTTGGGCAATGTGTAATAAATTTAAACAGGCACTCCTTTCATGTTTTAAAAACAAACCCAATAACCCCTTTACTAGGAGCTTCTCGTTACTCTACTCTTAAATTATCATTTAATTAGCATGAATTAGGTTGAACTGTACAAATTAATTTACACATTTTTAAAAGTTATATTTAAACCAGCACACGAAAATGTTAAGACACCTGAAGCATATAAATGATTGAATGATTTCTGGTCTTGTCATTGTTATTTCCCAATGTGTTGTATGTAGCTATTTGAAATCAGCTGTAATAAGTTCAGTGAGGACAAATAAATAAAACAACCTGAAATTACTTTATGAAGTTTATATCTCTTGCTTCAACTTGTTATCCATAGGAAACAATGTAAAATCTGAAGCATACAAATAAAAATTATTATAAATTTGTTCTTAGCTTCCACAATATGAATTTATTTGAAACATGATGTTCAAGTCTTCAAAAATAACAGGATGTCAGGCTTCTTATGATAACTTTAACCTCCACATTAGAATCTGGAGTAAAACATGTTGTTTTATATACCTGACAAGTTGTACTGTTTTAAAGATTCTGTTAGTGAAAAAAATCAGACTGCCTGAATATTTTTATATCTAAAGCCTTCTCTCAGGTAAGCTCAGAAAATAATGCTGTTCAAAGGGTGAAATGGGAATTTATACGTCATTATTTATGGTATAAATGGAAACAATGGTATACATATTAGCGCAATTAAGAAAATGTCAACAAACCTCTGTGAATTTTTATGTGGCAAGCCAGAGCAGAATTATTGAGGAAACGCTTATAGCATATGTCACACTGCAGGGGCTTGAATTCTTAAGCCCTGTGTACCAACATGTGATGCTGTAAAGCACAAGTACGCCTGCGATACACAAACAGCAAATCGATAAAACACACAATTTTACGGCACATTCTCGTAACAGACTGAAATAAAAAACTAAACTTCCTCGCTCTAAGACAAATTCTTCTGAATTTTTAAAAAGTTTTATAAAGGGAAATAAGACTGGAATGAGAACTGCACACATTCAGTCCCTTAACCAAGTAAAGGTTACAGAAATAATGTCCCTGTGTTCAAGAACCATGTCATGAAAACACGAGGCATTCTGAGCAACAGGATCAAAGCCACCAAAATAAAGTTCTGAGTAGACAAACCTCAAAGTCAATACATATGGTCTGTTCACCTATTAGAAACAATTAGATTTTACATTTTCTCACCTGAACGCGATCTTCTGCTGCAAAGCTCTTGTAACAAAGATCACACTTCCATGGCTTCGCAGGGTTTACAGAACGCAAGCGAGAGCGTAGCTGTGGAGCAGTTGGTTTACTATGCGCTGATACATGTTCAATCAGTTCCTTTTTGCTAGGGAATTCCTGGGGGAAAGAGATATATACATGCATCCATTATACAGAGCGTAGCTGTGGAGCAGTTGGTTTACTATGCGCTGATACATGTAATCCAACCCCCAAGCTGGAGGACCACATGACTACTTATTAAAAATATTCATACCAACCTTTCATATCTGGAAACCTTTTCAACACGAGCAGTTATATTTAGTATTCAGCCTAACAGATTGAAACACTGATACACAAAAGAAAAAGTACATCACAGATACTTTAAGTCAACAGGCCTGTGTACCTCCCCTAAAATAAAAAATGCAGAATTATATAGCAAGAAAATCTGAGTTATTTAATCAAAATCTGTAAGAACAAAATCCATTATCTGTGATGAACAGAGTCCAAGTTCAAACCACTACCAAACACTTAACTTTCAACATTTAAAATCATTTGTCATCAGTAAACACTAATTCACGACTTAACTCACTCTGGTGGCTTCTTCTTCATAACTGTGTTGGCAGTAAGTTTCCCACTGTTGTCACTGCCATAATGTTTATGCTGTTTTCGAACATGCCTGTAACACAAAAAGTATCACACTAAAAATAAGACAGTGCAAAGATAAAGCGAATAAAAATGTACCGTGTTACTAAAATTTGCTCTTTTATATTCGTCCATGGTCTGAGCTACTGACAGTGCCATTATAGAAACAGTGTGTGAGCCACTTATATTTCATATCCACAACACTAACAATCCTACAACAATTTTAGACCAGGACATTAGAAGTCTACTTATAATTCAAAGCTTAAGTAACTAAGCAAAATTAATTAAAATTATGAGGAAATATTAGGTATCTTATTTGTATTCAACAGGAAAGTTTCATTTTCATTGGCTGAAACACCCGATAAAGCTAACAATAAACACGTACATTGAGGATACTCTAAGGTCACAAACGACAAGTTCCTGACCTGTCTCTGTTGTGCACATGACAGAACTGATGTCCACAAATTTCACAAATGTACTTCTTCTCCCCAACATGCAGAAGCTGGTGTCGTTTCAAACTGTAGTTGCAAGGAAAGGCTCGATGACAGACATGACACTGGTAAGGGGACAACTGTAAATCCGAGAAACCACTAAAAGTGTTTCAGAAACATTTGCTTGTTATAATTAGTCATTTGAGAGATAACAACATTCGTTATCTTCATGAAATATTCTGGGATTATGTTGTATGGATGCAGACAATGTCTAGGAATGTGTTTCATCGCACTGTAAATTAATAATGTTATCATACTGCATTGTCTCCCAAAACTACTTACAATTTAAAATATGGAATTATATATACAAAACATATATCAGAATTATCAATGTTAGTCAAGCTTACTATTTTTTAATTCTAATTAAATATCCATCTGAGAGTACTTACTTCAGTACGTTTATCACCATCTGACTTAAATTTCTTTGGTGTAAAATGTGACACACCTTTGCGCCTAAACGTTCGCCCAGATTTCTTAGACTTTGATTTCTTAGGTTCTCCGTCTTCCTCCTATGTGAAATAAATTCACGTGTCAGAAAAACAGAAGTATGATACACATTGTGATTACAGCAGCTTGCATAAAATCTATGCAGATTTACAACATTTAGGCTTATAAAACCACGCCCAACTCACACGTTCATTGTCATGAACATTCAAGTGCTTCTGTAGCTCTTCTGAGCTGACAAATTTCTCATTATATTCAAAGCATGGCCACATATGTTCCAGGTCTTCAACAGCTAGAATACAAATGAAATTCATATTACACCAACATGCAAAATACAAAAGTTACAATTTTTAGAAATAAAACAACAGCTTCAGTTACAGAAACTTCAATGAGCGAATTTTGATCCCTGGCCCAATCTTAATGCCACAAAAAACAGTTATTTTTTTATGTTGAAATAAACCTTAAATATCTGTCAAATCAATTTCTGATCGTTTTTTAAAGAAACCATCTGAATACTTATGTGCATTAGAAAGCAGTAATAAAATAATATACCTGTGGTCAACAACCAGTCTTTATACAGTCTTCTTCTCACTTAAAAATTCTACTCTGTGGTCCAAGTATCTTGTGTTACCCTTCTCCCCTCAGTCTGTACAACGTTACTATGCATCTCCTCCACCTACCTCATGGTTTTGACAAGAACTTTTCTACTAGTATAAGAAATAAATTTTCTGACGGAAGGTATAACAAAATGTAATTACTAGCATCTAAAGGTGTTGGTGTTGTTGGTTTGCATGCTGCCAACAAGACTCCTAAAGCAAGCTCAGTATTATATTTGAATATTTCAAAATACTAAATGAAAAAGAATATGCATCTATAACTTTATATGATCCGAAGAACCATGGACTGCATTACCTCTTTTTCCTGGGTCGGGTTGAAGCAGGGGTAGTCCTCGCTTATTGGCATACGGAAGGCTATACCATACTTGGAGTTCCTGTCGAGGGTGGATTACTCGTGTGGTTGTGAAATATAAAGAATGACCCTGCTGACTCAATATTAGATTCTGATCTTTGAAACTTTCAGCTCCCTGCACAAACCGCATCCAGTTAGATGAATCTATAACAGCATTGTCAAAATTGTGAATTTTTTTCTATCCTAATTTAAATTCCTTTTAAACACCAAATTCAATTATAATTAAACAAGGGATAACAACATAATAAATAATGCACCAGCTGCAGCACATAATACCACACCACTACTGATACATAATAAAGACTTCACCAATTACTCTCACTTTCAATGTCAAGTTTCAACATGGCTCCAGTTTCCGATTCCACCAACAACTCAAGCTGAGGTTCTCCTCCCCCAACCAAAATCACGTGAGGTTCATCTGCCTTTACCAGTACACCCTCAATGGGCCCAAACTGAGTTCGCTTTGGAATTCTTTTCCGAGCAAATACGCCATACACTGTTCCAAATATATGAATCATAAATCAGAGATCTTTGCCACATTATCAAATCAAATTTAATATATGTAACAATATAATGTATGGCATCCTTCCTAATCCCATCAGCAATGGATTAATGTATTAAAAATTGTAAATGAAAATGATAACACACTAACAGCAAATTAGAATTTTTCAAAACACCTCAATCCTCAAACTTAGAGCACAGAGAATTTTTCAAACTATTATCATCTTGCAGGCCTGGAATATTAAGTTAAAATAACAAATGTAATACACAACATAAATTAATAAACATTAACAAATGCCATAAATGTAAAAGATTTAATAATTTTCCACACCAAGTGCACAACATATTTACAGTCCATGTGAAATGACACAACAGTGATGGTAATAAACAATCTTCCTGTTTCACATCAATCTGACCTAAAATACAAGCCTTTTCACTATGTGCAAATGCTTTCAGTTTGATGTTATTTTACATATTGAAGGTCCAAAATTCAATGGCTGATTGGTGAAACTAACAACTGCATCTTCAAAGATCCAATCTTACTGCAGTCACATGACTACATGTTACACAGTGAGAAACATGTATGACAAAACACCAAAGTTCCATCATACAATTTCATTGCATACATTAAACATTTTAATGCTGTTAAATTGAATATATATGCATACAAAAGGAAATTATTATAATTATTTATTATTAATAATTCTTTTTACTTGGAATCTGTACAATAAAATGAATTACCAAATGTTCATAACCTCAATTATTTTATATTTATCGCAGCAATATTTAACTGTCCTTACTCACCTGGTGATCCATCAGATGTCCCAACTTTGTTAATTGCCAAATAAGAGACTGGTAAACTGGCCCAGGCCCTTGAAGGGACGGGCTTGTCACATAAAGTCTGCACTCGATGCCGATGGCAGCCATGCTCATACGAGTTGTGACATTCTTCACACCCTTTAACTGTCTTACAATGTTTTGTGGCTCCAAACTGAACATCATCTCAACTTTAAAAAACATCATCCTTCTCTACATCACCCTGCCAGTTCACGTGACAAGCAAGACAAACCAAAGTTAGTAAATATATCTACACAAAGTTGACGTAATATTTTCAGAAAAAATAGAATGTAGTACAGGAAAAAACACTGAAGTTACAAATCACATGAACCACAGCCTTTCTAGAGTAGCTAGCAGTCACTCAGCTGGTCAACTAATGCAATACCTTTTACGAATCTGAGAGTTCATTCCCATGTTTACAAGTACCCGCAACTGAAATCAATTGTGAGCTAGATGATGTCACTTGTACGCATGAAATCAGAATATTATAACTAGTATACAGAATTTTAAAGAAATTGTTCCTTAATATCATGTCCAGTTTCAAACATACAGTATCAACCATTACCTGCTTACTTCATGAGATAGAAAATAATATATTATGTACAGCCCAGAAAGTAATTCATCACATTAAAAAAAACACTAGAGGAGACAAATTAAACTTTCATTCATGCAAGCTTCGACACTATCCCATCTAACTGCAGAACTTCAAAACCTTCTGACAACGCAAGATCATATACACTGAGATGGTGATAAAGGTATGTTACAAACAAAACACACATTCATGTGATGCCCTTAGGTGGTGAAGTCACAATTCCAACACTTAGTAATTCTGAAGGAAGTAGTAATTTTAATGCACGTGATGCCAAGAGGACAGACGAGTTCATTACAGCACTGAACCTTTTCTATTTGGAAACGTAAAAAAGATGACACTCTCAGCACAAAACTGAGGATGACAAATTTATTAGTGAGATGAAGAGCCTTTGATGTAAGAAAGAACTCAGGTCATCGACACCCCTGCTTCTTGGAAGTATTAGATCACAGATTTGGATAGAACTGAAAAATAGAGCATGCAGAAAGAATGGTATATTAGTTCTTCGGCAACCCTCATAAAAACAAACATCACAATGCTAAAACAATTGTGCTTATTCCACAAGACTTCTACATATGTCAGAATACCATCACCTAATCCGATAGCTCTTCAAACACTGTGGTTATATTTTTAAAATTTGTTACAATATAAAATACACAAGCATTAAAAAAGGTACAGTAAAAAGAATTATGTGAGAAAGAATAGCAAAATAAACTAACACAGAGCTCTGCTAAATAAGGAGTTGCATTCATTAGTAACACTTGCAATGAATCTTGTTACAGCAGTGAAATTAAGTCAGTAATCATCAAGCTGAACACACTGAATTAAGCACATACTCTTAATTATTTCCTTACGTTTTATATCACCATTGATCCAAATGTCCTCAGCTTTAAGAAATAGAGAAAACAAACACATTTTAGCACCAACTTCTACAAATGTAGGAGCAAAAACACCTTAATAACCAACATCCCATTTGACATTGCTAAACACCAAAACTAGAAAATACTGGAGTAGGAAAAGAGGACAGGTTTAGGGAAGATTCTTTACCAAAAGCAGAAAATGCAACCCACCAGACAAAATATGAAAGCTTAAAATAAACCCATGCCTCAAACTGACATTTCAGATCACGTAATCACTGACCTGCTCAAATCCTTCAAGAAGATGCCCAGTTTAATTACCCTCCAACTGAAGAAGTCTGCATTAATATTTCAGACAAGAGGATCCAGACGGGCCAAAACCCAGACTACACCTGCCATTTATGGGTGTTTAGATTCCGAATCAAGGCGGTTAAAACTTGCGCATACACAAGACCAAATCTGCTCTTCTCATTTTTTAATTAACCCACGTGTATATTCTAGCATGTAAGATTCAGTGTATGTATGTTTGAAGATTTTAACAAAACAATCTTTTAATTTTCCTTCAATATTTTTATCACTCTCTGTTTCAGTACTGCTGACTGGAATGAGCCAGAAGATAGGAAGTTTAAGAACATGTAATTTACAAGGCATGATGTCCACATCTTCACCCAACAAGGGATGTTCTACAGAAGACAGTGTTACATTTACAATTTGAAGGGACATTTGAAGAAACAAAGTTGCCTTTCCGAATCATAGCTGCACTCTTGCACGGATTAACGTTAGAACAAAAGTCACAGACTGAAGGTATACAGCATTAAAGTAAATCCATTATTACATACAGATCAAGACACAGAACATGAAAAATGCCTGCAGGGAACATGTATAGACACAGTCAACAATGAACAAAATATGACAATCTACGAAGGTGCTGAAACAGAATCTAATATTTGTTTCATTATTGTAAAGTTCATCCTGCTGCGAGTTCTAGAAACGTTGCCACCCTGTTAAAAATATAAATAGTTAAAAAAGAAGCACCATATACTACAGCCATAGGCCGAGTGACTTACCTAACCTACGAACTTCGCTCTCGATACCCCCATTCACTTGCGATTCTAACAGCTTGGCATCAATTAAATCTTGTTGCTGCTCTGCTGTTCGACATAGTCTGCTTGGCCTGGATCCAAACTGTAGGTAATACTGGATCCATCACTACTGCTGATCAGCAGCTGCACGCGGCCACTCTCCGTCTTCAGTCCTCCACTCATTCCATGGTACTGCTGACTGCCATCTGGGGCACCACCAACCAACTGGAAATTGAAAATTGCAAGAGACATAAATGAAACATAATCAGCATAGATGAGACAATCACTAATTATGGTCAACCAAGATCATAAATCACACCAAGAAAAATGTATGACAAATGTTCACAAAGAAATTCAGAAAAACCACACGAAAAGAACATAAATAAGACAACAAAAAAGGATTAAATATTTTATTCTTGATTTATTAAAAGAATTAGATTAACTAACATCACAAAATAACTATAATTATCTTAAACATTCAAGTAAAAAAGACACCACTCATAAGAACAAGAAAACTATGCTAAAGATAAAATTGCACAGTACCTAGCCTGCATTCTGTTGGATCATCAGTTCGCTGGTGGAGTCGACTCTTCCAGGAGGAGTGGTCACTGCTACAGGGACTGTCACATTATCATTGCCATGGAAATTAGATGGTGTAGCTGAGATGGAATCCACCACAGAGCCAGTCTGTAAGTTAGGAAATTTTGTGTCTCTCTCATCATTACAATCAAGCAGGCAATTCAACTGAGAGAACTAATTATAATTCTGAATATTACTGCAATCTCCTCAATAGTTACAGATTTTCTAGTTACCCATCCAACAAGATACAAACCCAAGTTAAAAAGGCATGTTCTTGACATACGTTCATTCATAAATCTCAACGAAAATAGTTATCTTATAGACTGTTACCATTAAGTATAACACTTGTGTAAAATATTTAATGTTAGATGAGTACTTTCCACTCCTCCAATTAGACCATAAGCTCTTATTAATCCTCAAACCAGTGTGCATGGAAATTAAGAAGAAGAATGACAGGGGAAAAATGCATAATTTGATGATAATGGCATCACTTCAGTACAAAACACTGCTCATGAAGAAAGTAATGTTTGCATTCAAACAAGTAGTGGCACTCAAAAGGAAGCTGATGGAAATAGCAAAGAAATACCCACCTACTCCGTAATTATTTTCAAACCTGGAGAGAACACACCCAGTCAGCCATTAATCTGAAAATGTGTGAAGCTACCGCTTGGTACAACACAGACTTAGTGAAGAAGGCTTTTAGAGGCTTGTTTCAGGTAAATGAACATCAAACTGAAAGTTAATGTGAAGTTCCAGCTTCAAATGCACAAAGTGGATTAGTTACTCGATTATTATTTTGCAGGTTTAGAGTGAGTCTGTAACCAAGAACCAAGTAGCCACTGATTTGTACGACCTAAGTCTGCAAGAACACAGTTTTATAGTTTGGCACCATATTGCTTGCACCGAACATGTGATAATAGTAAACAAACAAGAACTAGCAGCAGTCCACTATAACAGGTAAAGTGATTATTATGTAGAATGTCAATTGCGATGTGGCATTTCAGTTTTAGGAAAAATGAGATAAACAAACCAATTTCTATATATGGAGTATAGAACCTTGACCAACATAGTCTGCAGGCCTAACTTCACTTTGATAACGTACGACTCTGAAAACTGATACAAGAATAACAATTTAAATCAATATTTTGAAACAGTGAGCAGGAATTTAACCTTCAGTTTAGGAGTGACAAATTTTTTCTCATCTTAACCTCTAAAGTTCCTGATGAATTAATAAATAAAAAGTTAATTATTTGCCTAAATCATATGAATTGATGTGACTTTTTATGTATGTCTGTTGCCTGCAACATTTCTGTTTGTAAATTTCAAATCAAGTCAGTTCTGAATATTTATATTTTGACAAATTCTGTACAGAAATTCCACACTGAAAGTTTCTGAACAAATATGATTTTGAAGCATATTTATCTATTAGTAATTTACAAAGATGAAGATGAAAATTCTGTGCCAGATCTTTCAGGTTTAAATCATTTTGCTTAATACAGTAACACTAATATGCACTTACGGATGTCAAACAAATCAGTGTATTTATTTTTATTATTTAGTGTTCTGTCTGACGACAGGTCCATCTATCAGTGCTGCAAACACACAAAGACAGATGTGACATTGATATGAACACACTTATGTCATACTACACACTCGTCTGATATCAGTAACCACAATTTTGTTCCTTTTTATAATGAAAGTAGGTTAGTCACAAAGTTTTGTCCTACAGTTTTCTCAGCAAAAAATTATATAAAACAGCTGAAATTTGGTGTACAGATACTTACATGTATCAAACTTTTATTACATAGGGTGGGAAAGTTTGAAATTAGTAGACACCAAATTTGATATTTACCATAATTGTGTTCACTCAGAAAAATAATGTGGGACAAAACACTTTGAGTGACCCTAATAGAGGGAGAGTTTATTAATTTACTTTCCCTGTATATTATTGTGTACCACAGGAAATAGCTAACACGTTGCTTTACGGGGTGGCAGCAGTTACCTTCAATGATGGAGCTGGAGTGTCAAAAGGAGAAAAGGAAGGAGATATGGTGAAAAAAAGGTTCAGGAGTTGTTGCCCGATTTCAAGCCTCTTCTTGTCTTGGATTGAAGTGGTTCAACAAAACATTTGAACTGACCATGTTTTGTATATGTAACAAACGGCATTCTTCAGTGTTCATTGTAATGTCTCAAATAAGTGTAACTACAAACTTAATTCAGTTTCAGCCTATTAGCTGAAGTTAACAAACACATCTTGACTTGCATTAATCGGTTTATAAGAAATTGTTAACTGAATTAACACTTTAAAGCCAAACCTCATCTGAATATTACATAAGTATTAAGTCCGTACCGCAAAGAAAACACAACACTTCACCATTGCAAAGATCAAATGGTGAACACTGTTTGAGGAAATAATTGCTGTTTACACCGAGAATCACATGGAACACACAAACACAAAATGTAAAGCTACTGACCGTTGAAAAAGGTGGGATATATATTTTAGCACTGGGCTTTAAAGGGTTAAACATGTAGAATGAATTTAGACAGAATATTCAGCCTTCCGTTTTTCTTATCTGTGAAGCTTTGCATGGCAACTTCTACAATCCCATAACTACTAGATATAGACTTCTTGAAGCAAACATAAAGGATTAGTATATTGTGATTGTGTACAAGTGGTGTAATATTGTGAAAGATTGTCTTCAACTGTTCTATTGCTTGTAATGTATATTGCTTTTATTCGTACTCAGTATCTACAAATGTAATTTTAAGGAAATTGAAAGTGACATACACAATTAATAAAAAGAGATGAAGATAAAGGCTTATAAAGAGGATGGATACACAATTCTAAGCATCTTTCACTTAACCACAAAAAGGAGGTCGTGACTGGGAAGTTTCATGTTGTACCTGCCTCTACGTCAAGAGCCATTTAGATAGAATGCTGGACGGACCTGAGAGTCAGTCTGGACATCGTAATTACCAAAAAATTCAGGAATGAAAGCCAAGCCGCCAAGTCCAGACTTCATCACTTTACTCACACAGTTATCATAACCTTAATTTGTGTCAGGTTTGTGAACCTGATATATTATTATTTGCTACTCAAAGACTTTTTAATTCCACAATAAATTAAATTATTTCTAGACAAAATATACCTAATTAGTGTTATACATGAGTATTACTTTATTTATTACATCATTTCAACATTTTAAGAAAAATTCTAACAAACAAAAATGAGATTCATGACAAAAAAAAATGTCAGCAAATGTGTGTCATTATTCAGTACAAAAGTTATGGTAATCCCAGTTACTTTCTAAAACACTTTATCAGTGTTTTAAAGTCTCTTACTTTGAGGAAGAAACATAAAGTACAAGTATCTGAGAACCAAATACCCAGCAGAACAAATGGACCTAAAACAATAAATTGTGAGCACAACAAGAAACTTAATAATTTGTACCTATCACCTATTACTGCTATAGTGATGAAATCTAGAATGTTACAGTGAATTGGATACATCGATTATGAGAAAAAGTGATAGATGAACCACGGTTCCGGAGAATTTGACGTAAATATGTCTATACGGAAAGGAAGTTTATATATTGGCTTTATTCTAAATATTTGCTTTATACATGCTTTACAATTGAATAAAGTTTGATTAAGACTTTGCTTATTTAGCTTGAATTAGTTACGCTTAAGATGGGTCTGTGGTAGCTGAATGTAATGTAAAGTAATGAAATGTAATGTAAGGTAAGGTAATTTAATGGAAGGTAATGTAAGGTAAGGTAAGGTAAGGTAAGGTAAACTAAGGTAATGTAATGTAAGGTAAGGTAAGGTAATGTAATGAAATGTTTTATAGGTAACAACAATGCCGAGTAAACAGATGACGTTTTCTAGGTACCAAAAATGCTGAGTAATGTAACGTTTCCTAGGTAATAATAATGCCGAGTAAACAATTGACGTTTGCTTGGTAACAATAATGCCGAGTAAACAATTGACGTTTCCAAGGTAACATAACAATGCAGTTACACTTTTTCGTTACACTTTTTGCCGAATGACACTGACCCTAAAATATAGACGTATTTACGTCAAAAAACAAAAGCAGGAATTTTGGAGAATAATCCTGTAGGAAAGTGGTGGATCTTGTACAAGCAGTTCATAAGCATGCATGGTAGTTGCAACTAGATCAGGATTGTGTCAAGTTTGGTATTTGCTGTGCCGAACCTTCCGGTTCTATTACTAACTAAAACTGAAAAATATTAGTAACTCTAACCCTTTTAGCAATTCAGTACCTTCCTCCTGAGTGCAAACTGTAATTACACCACTACTAACCAACATAAAACAACATTTCTGATTAACAATTTATCAATAATAAACCAACAGACCAAGTACAGTAAATAATAAAAAATCATTATATGGATAATACCAGAAAGCAATTTAAAACCTGACCCCGGAATTTGTCTCTGTTTGCTTTCCGATTTAGCAACACAGAGATAAAAGCAACAACAGTGTATAAACATAACATACAGTACATGTCTTTCACATATACAGATACATTTTGCATTCTGAATTTAGAAAATATATGAGTGAGCAAAAGGTACTTTATCTTAACACAGTGACTACAAAACTAAGTAACACTTACGGAATTAATTAATTGAGCAGATACAGTGAATGTAGCAGTCCTAACCTATACACAACATAAACCACGTCCATCATCCATCTTTATCCCTTCTTGTAGACAATTAAACTGTTCCTGAAGTCTTCTTCAGTTATGTTACAACTGG
>NW_019060761.1:206962-220638 GCF_000696155.1 Zootermopsis nevadensis | reverse complement strand
AGAAATTCAGCAAATGTGGAAATTGAAATGATTCGTCATGCCGGTAATCATTGGAGCCACAGGAATTGTAACTAAAGGATCAAAAATATCTATAATTCAGAAAATACTTTTTTTCTTCAAAAGATAACTTAGGAAGATCTGCTATCTCGGCTGAGCGTGTTTACTTTGCATGAAATATTGGTTTAACCTTGCCACATACAACAAACAGGCTCGCACGCATATAATCGTAGCAACTTGGTCAACAGCTAAATTATATTTCTCTCGCTTCAGTTAAAACTTTCTTCCCTCCTCTAAAAACTTAAGGAGGTAATATATTTATGGCCGCCATTTGAACAACTTCGGATATAACATGGAACGGGCTCACATATCACCAATAAAACGCATGAGTTACCAACTTTGTTCCTGTGGGAACAAACGTGCTATCTGAATCCAGTCAGTAATTTTTTCAGATATAAACACAGAATTTCATATTTCGCAACACAGTCGTATTTTATTTCATCTCAGAAGACACCGTGAATATATTTCTTCAGACTTATTTGGTATTTATAATTCTTACAGAGTCATGTTCAAATGAGGTTATCCAAGATTACTTGCATTCAAACTTACAAAGTCCGAGGTATGAGTTTGCTTTATTCCTGGGTATTGAAAGGATTTTTATGCGCAACCCAAGAAAGAAAACACAGCCGTTCCTCCTGTTGAAATACTGGCTGAGTTTCATCGCCATTTCAACAAGATTTCGACTGTTTGGCATCCTCTGGCTTCAAATGTAATTCTAAAGATTTCATATTTAGAATTTTATACTGTAAAAAACTTGCCTCATTTTTAAATACGTAAAATGTAGCTACAAACTGTTAAAATCTGTCTTTAAAACCTAAAAACCTATGAAAGACCCAGGCATCTGTTCCCTTTAAGTTGGCATTCATAAAGACTTCTTGTAGTAGAAAAATTCTGTCATCCTTCATCAGTGTTCTAATCAACTTATTCTAAACTCTCTTAATACTTTCAGTTCCTTACTTACATCTATAATGTCTAACTTAGACGCCCCAAATAAAAGGATGGCGTGGCTTCTTTGTCTGTTTACCAACCATCATTCAACTGTCTAAGTCATTCAGGCAAATAGTCAAATAGGAACACGATAATGATAAAATGGGACGAAAGGTAGCAGATGTGGCCTACTTAATGTACTGTAATGTTATATTCACCCAGAGAATCATTAGAACCATGAAAACGCTCTGTCACATCACTCGGCATCCAAGTTCATATTAAAACCCGACAAACAATTTTTTTAAATTACTTAAAATAGACCGACCTCACTTGCTACCCAATCGCCCATCTCAAAAAATCACAATCTTTTCATATCTATGATACGAAGTGTTACACAGGGCAACGGAATTGGCAGGCTTTTGTGAAGCCTGCTTCCTCTTTTATTTATTTCATTTTAAGGTTTGTTTAAAGACAACTTTCTTTTCCTCTCATCGACAGCTTGTTTCTGAAAGGACTCTGCGTCGCAGAATTAGATAAGCCGATATCGTAGGATTAATATATACAGCAGTATACAGGAAGGCACATGACACAGCGTGGTGTAAGTGGAGTTAAAATTTGTGTGGAAATACTGAAATACAAGATACCTTGTTTCTTAGTTTATGTAACAGTGTTTTCTCCACTGTACATAACGTCGTGTTACCCAACTCACTGCCTACTCCATACAACCTACGTTGTGGTCCAGTGTGAATACGTTTTTGACACATAATCCACGTAAATCATGAACCCGCCTTCAAAATGGAAAACTACAGAACACATGCGCATAGTAACAGTGAAAGAATTCAAGAGGTGACTTGTCACAGGAAAGTTAAATGAAGTTAACGCTTTCCAGACCCAGTGCGTATGATCGATCGCTAACCCGAACTTAAACTTAATATATATTCCTTTCAACTTCAACTGTTCCTGTTTTCAAGCAGACGTAGACTTACTTTATTAATAAATCTCGATAAATGTTAAACAAGAGTTGGTGCAACGACGTATTTTAAAGTCATGGACACTACTGTTTTGTGTAACATTAATTCTGTTTTGATAAATATGATCTATTTATTATTTTATTATTTCAAAACTAGTTTCAATTCCAACCACTTAAAAACTTTTAAACCGTATGGAAACTACTTTAAAAACTATGAAAGTACAGAGTCACTGTAACAGACGCCCACTGTAAGCAGCACAGCTAACATTAGATATATTAATAAGTTAAATCTACAGGTTATCTTGTTAAAGGTACTAAAAAGAGATAAGACAGGAGTATGAGGTGCGGGTTAAAGGAATAATACATAGTAGAGGCTGATGAAAGATGACACGTGATCAAAGAGATAGTCTACACTATACGAAAACTTGACGTCAGCAAATGTTGTTATAGGAAAAGCTGCTTCAACTTGTATAATTACGTATAATACTTCCACGCGACTAGGGAAGAAATCTTAGTAAATAAAAGTTAAAAGCAGGCAGCTATGCAGGAAGAAGATGATGAGCTGATGCAGTAAATTCTGCACTAACATCTACGTAGCGCGCCGTTTATAACATGGATATAACATGGCGCCAAGCGCTTCAAGCCAACAACAGGTCAGCTAAGGCCATCTGTGGTTGTTACTGACGTTAATTAAAGTAATATTAAGACAGCTCAATTATGAAAGTTTGTGACGATGGTGCGTTGTTGAAGCAAACTGTTTTCTAGAAATTATTCATCGTACAATATTAAGTAAAATCAATAAAAAAACCACGACGTTTCGGAGACGGGACTCTATCTCCGGAGATAGGGATTAGCTGTATCGATTGGGCCCAACAGAGTAGGTTTTACCTGAAGACGGAGATAGAGTCCCATCTCCGAAACGTCGTGGTTTTTGATTTTACTTAATATTGGACGATGGATAATGGCCAGAAAACAGTTTGCTTAATATTAAGAGAGATTAAATAGACACAGATTATGAAAATTAAACCTGCGTGCGAAAAAGTTTTGGGAAGGAAATGCGATGCTTCCATTTCTACATAGAGATCTGAAAAATAATATTAAAATGATCGTGAAGTCGTCGTTATCATCATAATCACCACTATCAGCCCTCTACATATTATACCCAGTTAAGGTCTTATGCCAAAGTTACAGGCTTTCCCCGAAGATCTTCGTCCATTTTGCTGACAATGGAGAATCGGGAGTTTTGTAATCATTAATTCCAATATTTTTCTAAACCAAATTATTCGGTCTGAGCGTTTGTTTGTTACTCCCATTCCCCAAACATCATCTCGAATTATCTTCGGTCATGTATCTTTCTTGTTCAAACACGATATAACAAAATATTTTTAAAACAGTTAACTTGTTTAATAATTACGTTCCACATAACAATTTCGAAATGAATATGATCATTATTCTATGGCTATATGGATAAAAGGACGTGACAGTTTCACCAATGACAGAGCAGTGATTTTAGATGCATTCACAACGAAATTTAAAAAAAAAATGCTGCCCTGTTAGCTTCGTTAAATCTACCTGTCAGTATCTAGAATTTACTCGAGAGCCGCTGAAAAATTTTAATTAAATTTCATAATAAGATGTGTTCCTAAAATTGTTTAAACATTACACTGTTGGCTAAAATCTAACAACAATGAACATTTTAGATGAATACGAGGGCTTCTAGATTCATCTTAAGAGTAACTCTCTAGATATTCATCGCAGGAATAAAACATTAAATAAAGATGCATAGAAAAATAAAACAAGCTTTATACTAAAAAAATTAAGAAAGTCTTATGTTCCGTTAGTTTACCTGTCAGTATCTAGAATTTACTCGAGAGCCGCTGACAAATTTTAATTAAATTTCATAGTAAGATGCGTTCCTAAAATTGTCTAAAGATTACACTGTTGGCTAAAATCTAACAACAATGAACATTTTAGATGAATACGAGGGCTTCTAGATTCATCTTAAGAGTAACTCTCTAGATATTCATCGCAGGATTAAAACGTTAAACAAAGATGAATAGAAAAATAAAACAAGCTTTATACTAAAAAATTAAGAAAGTCTTATGTTTCGTTAGTCTCTTTACCATTTTCAGTTTTAACTTCATTAAAAAAGTGACATAAAATTAAAATACAGATGTTAAGTACTGCGCTGCCTTTCCCAGGAGCGCTAACCGCTGCTAGTCGTGACTTTGTACACCTACACGTATCTCAATCACATGACCTAGGGGAAATCGTTACACGATCGCTGCACATTGAACTTTTTTTACTCCGACCAGCACTTCGTCAGACGTCACAGAGCGTGCTACTTTTTTTCCTCTCCATGATCTGCTTCCTGCACGTCCAGGACAGTCACCGAGACAAAGAAAACACAAAACATTTATAATCCTCGTGAAATAGGTATTCGATCTTCGTATGTTTTTCCAAATTCAACGTGGGAGTACAGGGTACTGTTTGTGTTCGCTGAAAGGGACTAGAATGCACACAGACTGTGTGCTTATGTCACTTTACTCACAAACTGAGTACATACTACCGCAAATAGGTGTCCTTTTTCAGCAATACTAATTAAATCTACGTCGGTATTTCAGAGCCAATATAAAGACAGGTATGATAACATATAAAACTGGAAAATAGGAATATAAAAGTGTAATAAGAACGAAGGAAGAGGGGTTGACTCTGAAAATTAAAAAAAAACGTACGGTGAGGTCTATAAAATGTGTGTGCCCCTTGGGTAAAACATTAACAGATAACGTTATTTCAACCGTCAGACAAACTACATATTGAAGGAATAATCCAAAGTCGCAGAAATTGTTAAATTATCACGCATTACTCATTAGAGTAAATTATTTTTTTTATAGAAAAATGTTTCTCAGAGAACTAGGGAATTATCTATTTAAAGTTAATGACAAACGTCAGAGAATGTGTAACAACATAAAATAATATTGTAGGATTTGAGGTTTTCACGGTGATGAGTCCAAAGATGTATGTCTTCTGGTTTGTGGCGCCGTGTAGTATGGTAGAAGTATAAGTTTACCAACGTTTCAGAGGTCCTTGCTGCCACCATCATCAGGGCGATGAGTAAACACCATTCTACCAGACTTCACAGCGCTCTACAACCAAGACGACAGCCATCTCTAAAATAATATTAATATATAATACAAAAGAATATGAAGGTAACTCCAGTCATGTATTTATTACACCTAGTAACTAGAAACTATTTTAACGGGACAGCACGTTTGCACAGAAGAACCAATTAAATCAGACCGTCAATTACACACAATGTGTCATTAGCAGCCACAACTCTAAAACACCTTTGGTGGTATCACAAACACTGGAATAATAATGAATACGTTGACAGACTCTGGGACTTAATGTTTTGTTGTGTTATAAGGAGCTCAATGAGCTATGGAAACCGGCTACTACCCAAATTCAAATCCAACCTCCACGACGCCCACTCCATTATCTTCAGAGAAGCCCTGAATTCGGTGTGCAGGTAATGCCACTGTCAATATTTACGTTGGGTGAGATTAAGTTTAGGTTTCATTTATTTTGTGTTACTAAGTGCGAATAAATGCAACTGTTTAGTCTACAGAAGCTGTCACTAAACTGCATGTTTCAAGGCCATGGAAGGACTCGTCCCCTTACCGCGTGGCTCTAGGTAAACAGCACAGCGTTGCCAGATTTGCAATGTTGCGAGCTCCAAACTGCCTCCACTCTTAAGCAAGCGGCCACATTATTCTGTCGTTGCATCGTGTCGCATCAACCCAGAAGACAGTCACATTCAATTTTAAAATTCTTCCTTTCCCATTGCACTGAAATGATTTGACACACAAAAGGCAACGCTGCATTATTCAATTTTAAAATTCTTCCTTTCCCAGTGCACTGAAATGATTTGACAGACAAAAGGCAACGCTGCATGGGCCGCGCAAGCGTAGTAACGATTACCGCGCACTGGCGTGACGTCATCTAAACGATGTGTCTTCACTTCTCGTGGAGATAACGCAATCACCCCAAGGACAATACAACACGTACTAGCCTGATAGCCGTATTACATTGTACCATGTGCCCAGACTAACATCAGCTCATCATTAATCAATTAGGCCCACTAATTATGCAGCTGAACATTGCCACAATACCAAATCAATCATGTCAGATATAGGCCTATCAAGTGGCAATAATTCATTAATAATCTCACTTGATTATCAATTAATTATATATACATATATATAGTGTTACATTCACTATACATAAACTGAGAGTGTTCACAAGGAGTATATCTTGGTTTACAACCAAAAAACAAAAGTCAACCTATCAAGATTGTCTAAAAAATTAACCCCCTTTGCTATTTTTGATTATACTGGGTTACTTAAACAATTCTGACCTAGCGGCCATAGTGTATTATCTGAGAGTATAATCTCGGTAGCCACTTTGGGAAGGGGGATGTGAAAGAACGACAAACATCCGGACAGACTGTAACACGATGAATATTCGAACCACGTAAATTCTCTATCCAGATAACCAACCTAATTGATTGGTCACGTATGACGACAACTATATAAATAAAAACTACAATGCACGCTTTAAATTTTCACTGTCAGATCACATATACTATGTCCACAATCCTCAAATATTCTACCGACAGTCTACCCTGACGGTAACATACACGTTGTAGTAAAGTCTGCTGAACATACAATCAATCAACTCAAAATACAGACTGACAAGGTATCTAACAGAAAAACAAATGTAAATGTATCTACCAGAATGTGACAATAATGATAATGCCCTATAAAACAAGAAGCAATTAGGATACTGGACCAAATTGTGTGTACTATGTATTTTGTAAGGACGATCACTTACAGAAATTATACAATAGCAAATGTGTAGACACTACAAAATGGTTTCAAAATAGCTTTACACCTAGAAGTGTACCTTCAATAAAGGTGACTAGGTTGTATTTAAAACCTTTAAGAACGCGCCTTTAAATAAATAAATAAATAAATAAATAGCTGTTCCACATTATACGCAATTAATTTCCATAAAATAATATTACATATTAACTTTTCAAAAAGCTCTTACGCAGAAACTACTTTGATATATACAATGCAGAGGAAGATAATGATTAACAGTATCGTTACCAAAAATAAACTATAAATATTAAGGGATGAAACTGGATAAAAGCAAAGCACGAGAAGTAAACACAGAAATGCTTTAGAATTTTCTTACCCGTTAAACCTGTCCAGCAAACTCCAGGTGTCTAGTGTACGGAAGTAGGAATATACAAACAAACAGGCATCCAGGTAATTACACACAGTGTGTGTACAAAGTGCATATACTGATGCAGCTTCACGCTAATAATTCTCAATGCTAACGAACCATATTTGGATTTAATCACATCATATCTAAGCAGCGTCCCTACTGTCAAAGGCGTAGGGTTGTTAATAGCAACTATGTTAATTACGAAAATTATACCCGACGCGTTAATTTCTAAGCTAATATTCTAATATTTTTTTTTCCAAACCATACACACACAGCTAAGGTTTGTGGTTGAAATAAAGTATTTACGTGCAATAAACTGTTTATTGCTATTAACTTTATAAATCTGCAATTATATTGCGTTACAGTTATTTGACATCTATTGGCACGACGAGTAACAGACATGCGGAGGAAATTGAAGACGCTACGAAACCAGCGCTAACGGAGTTTTCTCCACCAAAAATAAAAACTAGACCAATTGAAACTTTAAACCTTGTGTACATTGGAAGCTTAAGTTAAAATTCTTCGCGTGCGTGAGCTTTCTCCGCCTACCAGACTTGACAGAAGTTCATCCTACACAACGAGCCGCGAGGCGCTACATAAATTCTTCAACCTAAACTAACCAGTATAAATAAATCCCTCTGAGAGCAAGACAGAACCGCAGGTCTCATGAACATGACTCAAATAATACCTCAAGAAAACATTAGCATTTGTGTGTAGATTTCCGGAAAGTATTTATTAACAGCTGCAGGACAGAAGAAATATTGTAAAATAATACTTAATTATTAGCTCCCTGCGCATGAAAGCCGTTAGACATATCCTCACACTTTCTTAAAACACGCGTACCATATTTGTATTTTAAAAAAACTTTTTTCATACCAAATTTGTTTCTTCATTATGCACTTCAAAATAAAATCTACTTTCATAGTTTGTACCATATTCTCATAAAATGAAAAGTTAAATACAGACTACTCACAACAAAAATGTTAAAAACTCTTTAAAAACCTTAACCAAAGTTGTATAATTTTATTACTTTATCTCGCCTTTAACAGCTTTTACACTAAGTGTAAACAATGTCAGGAAAATAGTGTCGTGGGGTGAAGGTCTTTTTCAGTTACTATGATGAGATGTTGCCAGCACTGATCCAAAGCTGGAAGCATTCTGCCTAAAGGATACATAAAACCACGACTGCTTCGCTACGTGTCATAACACTCCATGAATTTGAATAATAAATCAGCAACCAAGGGTTATAACGAAGTTGAACTATAATTATACTTGACGCTGTCTATTATCCATCACACAGATTATCTAACGATAATAACAGGCGAAGGAGTCCAGTTTTCCTGTGACGATGACCACAAGATATGGTTGACGTATACTGGCAGATTAGCTATATTATGTCCATGAAATAAATAAATTAAAAATAGTTTAGTTACAAGACGAAAGAGAATCATGCACCTTCACTTCACCAAACACCAATTAATCTAATTCTGTCATAACGTAACCTAAAATTAGCAAGAACGCTTAAGGTGCGTCCAGACTATTCACGTTTCGGTTACGACACGTGTTGCAGATTCTCGGGGTGATCCCATATGATTGTGTCTAGACAGTTGTGCAGAATTCTATATACAACCAGTCGAGCAGATACTATAAACCTCCTCACTATGTATTATCCGCCAGCCTCCTGTTACTTCTCGAATTCATCCCTCTAAGATCCTTATTCTCCTTAAGCATTTTTTCCTCAAACACTCTCGATCTGTGTTCATCCCTTAGTGTGAAAACACAAGTTTCACAAACATTCAAAATAACATTTGAATAGTACATGGTTGTATATATTTTAATTTTTACTTTTCTAGATAGGAGATGGGAAGACAAAGGATTCGGAACTGAAATTGTGAAAATATGAGTCGGTACAACACGTTTCTAAAACAATATAGGACAGTAGATTCATTATGTACTCCTATATAGAAACAACTCTGCAATATCAGTATGATCGCCATGATTCAGCGTGATCAATGGATTAGCTGTGATAATGAAGGAACGTAACAACAGTTGAAAAGAAAGTATAAAAAATTGACAAAAGCAACACAGTAAACTTTACAGTGAAATTCAGTAATAGGAAACGCCATTCAGAGCAAAAAACAAATGTGAAGTATTTGAATCGCTCTGTCCGGTTCAGAACAGAACACGTACGATGTGGCGCTGGGTAGATGGGGTTACCAAGTTCATCGTTCACAGTAACACCAATGTAACAAAAGGAAATAAAGCGCTCAATGGGAAATTGCATTGATAGCAAATACAAGACCTGGAATCCCAGTTCATATTACAACGTTCAAATGAATTTATTACAACTAATTTAACAAACAAAATACATCAACATTATATTTTATCAATCATTGAAATATGATTCAGTATGATATAATTTTGTATTAAATATGTTTATTGCAAATTGTAAAGAAATTCAAGAATTAATACTGGCTTCAACGGTATCGCAAGACTATAAATTATAATAAATACGTACAAAGGGCTAATTCATTATAAAGTTCAACATACGCGATGCATCCCAAAACTAAGCTACGATCACTTGATGCTATAAACGTTTACCACCAGAAGCTACAAATTTTATCACAAATTGTCATTTCGTGTTACTGTATGTAGTGCAAGGCCTAGTACGCCTACTTAATTCCGGTGTAGCCCAAGGGTCACGTAAAGCGGCTGTCATAGGTATAATTCTTGCTATGGATATTACTCTTCAAAATTTTTATACCAAAGAATGAAGATACGTTCTAGACCCGCCTTTCTCATATAGAAATTCCCTTCAAACTCTATAGGCAATTTCTTGTGACACATGCTTTAGCAATAAATAATTCTGCGTTTTGCACACAAATTGCATTAAGCGAGTTCATATGATTCTCAGAGTAAACAGCATAAAGCAACTAATCCTTATAATGGTTGTGGGTTGTTTTTTATACGAGGCACGGACTGGATCATTAAATATTTTTAAGACTATCTTCCGTCTTAAACGTTTAATTTACTAGAAACACATATGGCGGGCTTTTAAATTTCAGTAAACAGAACACAGTAAAAAACCTCATTATTAGATGGTTAACTGACTTGTTTCAAGCGATAAAAGATACGATATGAGAGCCATATTTTAATCAGAACGTCAAAGAGCATATGCACTGTTCCAAAATTCGTTTTACAGGTCGGAAATATGAGTGGGTACATTTATAGACAGGAGAATATTAAGTTCTGAACGAGATTTACAGGTTTTACACTCACTGATAAATTATTTGGAACATAACTTTACTTATTTTCAATATACACGTCATAGTATTTTATTTTAAGCAAAATAATAGCACTCGATACAGCAATTTCGTTAATATAATCCAACATAACAAATTAAAAATTCCTCATTAGAAAGTCGATAAAACTGAGTTGAAAATAACGCTGTGTTGGTGTCGATGTTTAAAACGTAGCTTTTTAAAAACAAACTTAAAACGCACCACAGTTTCCACTTTCCCAACCTGAATACCCGAACCTTTCACTGAAGGAAAAACACTAGACGTTGAAGTATTGTTAAATAACCTACGAGTTGTCACATAATCTATTTCACTTTCTTGTAAAAAGTACATGAGAATATCCGTCTACAAAAATTTTATTGTACACAAATATTTTGTTCTCTACTATATGTTTCGACCTAACCATTTCATCTTCAGGCGGAAAAAATTAGACGTAAATGACCTGCTACACAGATTTGTATACACATGCTTTTTCAGTAATCTGCATTAAAGGATTCTGCAACTACTATATCAACGGTTGAGCTTAATTACACCCCATATAAATTCCAGGATAACACTAAAAACACAATATTCTAAAGCACAATACCTTCAGTTATACGCACGGCTTTCCTTTGTATTCAATTATTAAATACTTTGCGTTTGTGAGAGGGAATGTTACAATAGTTTTCAGTGTGTACTCCTGGGTAAAGAGAGATTTTTCGATAAGGCAGGTTTCCGTTTAATTCAAGCCCCGTTTTACACAAGTGTTACAGTAATTTATCTTCGTCTCGTAAGAGTAAGAACTTTGGATAATAGGCCTATCAGTTTTTCTTGCAAAACTGCAAGCAGCAGCTTAGTCTCAGTTGAAGCGTGAGACAGTTCGTCTCTAGGGTGATAATTCTCAGACACAGAAAGTCTGTAGGGAGCCACCAGTAGAGGCAATGGGAGATGTAAGTGACAGCCAGCCAGCCAGCCAGCTCTACATGGTGGCGGTCCGTAGACAAGCAACCTCACGAGAGACATCAAATGGTACTATGAGCCGAGGTCACAAGCCATGTCACATTCAGTAGTCGAAAGATGAGTGAAAGAGAAATGACATTACAAGAAGAAGGGTTAAAGTGACGTCTTACAGAGCGTAAGTGATGCGTTCTAATAAGGGACTGGTGCAAAGGATTTTACGTTGACATCACTTACTTTATTTGAAATTGTTTCTACGGCTTACCTGAGTACAAAATACTCCATTGCAATTAACATTCATCCTATTAATTGTAAAATAAGATACCGTATGATTGAGAACAGCATCATTATGCTTTATTATTGTCATTTTATCACATTCTTTACATAGTTTTCTAGTGTTCGTTTTGGTAAGGAAATGTTTAAGAAAAGCTCGTCTACACAATATTTAAGAATTCTGTCCATACCTCAAAGAAAACACATTTTTCCATAACAAAGTTCAACTTTTTCATGCTGCTGGAGGAAGTAACAGCTGTCATACAAAACCCACGATTAAACATGCAGAGATATTGGCTGTTAAAGCCGGTGGTATATGTAGTTGGCATTGGGCTTTAAAGGGCACACATGAAGACCTTGTTATGCTTCAACACATCGTGAACCGGGAAATACAATGGAAAACAAACGAGAGCGAGTTCCTCAGCGTGACTATAACCTCAAATCTACAAGCTATCCCTTCAACTTGACCTGCTCTTAGTGCTTCCACAAACACTCCTAATTAACAAGTAGATTAGCAAACACGACACAAAAAGGGATCCTGAGTATATCGTATTTAACCACGGACTGCCGGTGGCGAACTTAAAAAGCTCTGCTTTGTTGAGTTGACTAGGACGTCAGCTATACAGTTACACAGTGCAGCATATGCAACCCCTCCCTTGCCTACTCACCTCTCCTGAGGAACCAAAGCATAACGAAATCGGCACTCCTCGGTCAGAATGGATATGATAAAGCGTGATACATGACTAATTGTGGCTTACGTGTCACTTTGTTCCAAGCGCAGTAAAGTCAATAAGACCACACCGACTTAACCTTATTGACGGTTAAGATCAAAACGAGGGATTTTTTTTATTTTCATTAATTCCTGCTACAGTGACCGCACACTTATAAATAAGTTTCTAAGTCGTTTTATTTTCATGTCACCCCAGTTTAATCCACTCATCATACAAATAGTGCGTCGCGAGCTATACGTAGGTCGAAAAGTTAAAATACATAATTATACTTTGCTGTATTTTGTAAAATTACACCAAGGAAACAAACTCTGTTTACAACAAAAAGTAAGAGTTAATTCAGCCACATTCTTTTATCACACAGCAGAAATCGAAGTGTATAGGCTACTCTGACAGAACGGTAAAATGATATCAATTTTATACACTCGGTTGTGTAAATTTAAATTCTAACTACACCAGACAAAAAGTTCAGGATTGCATTACTCGGATGTATTCTTCGTGGTTCTGCGCGATCCACTGCCCTTTTTGCTCCTTTAATGAATGTAGAAACATATATTTATTGTTCCAAACGTAACGTATTAAAGCTGGATACGATAGATAAGCCATGTAGCACGCACGAGTGGTAAAATGTGCACACATGGTTTTAGTCGGAAAACCAGAAGGGATAATATCGCTTAGGAGTCGTAAACATGTATGAGAGGATAATATTAAATCGGGCATCAGAAACACGTGGAACAAGGATGGTTAATGCGAAATAGTAGGATGAGGATAGGGTCCACTGGAGGGACTTCTGAACAGGGTGATAAGCCTTAGGGTTCAATAAAACGAAATCACTTTTAATCAGTTTATAAAGTATAACTTTTTAAGAAAGATCAGGTAGAGTAACGTAACTGCTACTATTCATGAAACTATAAGAAGATTGATTAACACCGCTTATATGAATGGGTTAAGACAAATATTAAACTAAATCTCACACAGATACCTATGAAAGTACGCCTAAAGCAATTGAGAAACAATATCTTAGGTACCAGCTCTAACAGCCTCGAAACTTACATTTCCGAAAACATAGATTCTTATTCACACGATTTACCAGTACAGGATTTTCCAGAGACAGTGTACAAGAAAGGCAAACATTTCTAGCGGTTGTGCTAATAATATAACCAAACTTCGCAAGGGTCAAATTTCCGAATTGAA
>NW_019060761.1:154619-206844 GCF_000696155.1 Zootermopsis nevadensis | reverse complement strand
CAGGATCCTTCCATCCTTTTCTCGGACTGGGACCTGTTCATATACGTTCTTGGCAGATGATCCAGAAGTGGTTTGCCATTGCCTTCTTCTGTGTGAGTGTGAGTGGAGTAATTGTTGGGATGTCAGGGGGAAACCGGGGAAGCCCCTGGAGGAAAACTCCGTGTTGCCTAGACCACGGCCTTGCCTAACACAAGTTATAAATTCGGGATTATAGCAGTTATTTAACAGTGTTGATAAGATATTTCGATGGAAGAGTAAAATCAGTTGACTGTATTCTCATTGCAAATGGATCTTCTATGAACACGCCCATTACAGGCTGTCCCTAAAACACGAAATGTACCTAGACCGGGCAAGTAGGAACAACTCACGTTTCGAGTTTTAATGAGGTTTAGGTATGTGGTAAACAAAGCTAATATTACAACTGAGTTCATTCACTTGCATTGCACATTAATGGAGTTCTGTGCGATGTTTTGATACCTCTGAAATACAGCACAAAGCCTTGTTTATTAAGAACGTTCCCGTGCTTCAAGGTAGAAACAACGCACAGCGTTACGGATGATGTATGAAGTAGTCTCATATCAGAACTGCGGTCCAGATGTGAGAGATAGTTTGTTGCAATATTACAATATCCACCTGCTTCCAGCAGAAACGTAAAATATAAAAGCTCCTTGTAGCAGGCAAGGTTCAGAACGAAAGCACTGCACGTGTTTCAATACAGTGTCATCTTTCCACGAATTTCCCCTCCTTGGGACGAAAGACGAAGGAAATAAAGAAACATCAGTTTTCTATCACAACGATCAGCTGTGTATGTCGTCACTTCGAAGCCAGCGACGACTCGGAGTGGGAAGCAGCGAAGAATGTGTGCCATCTCATATTACATTTCAGCCATCAAATGATGGGATATCAATACATCCCCAGCTTAAAGAAATAACATTTTCCTTCCCTACAGGAGAAGCATATTTTAATGATAACAGAAAACATCTTACTTCGTATAAAATATTAGGACATACTTGTCACTAGTCTTGTGCTTAGAAACAAACGCCAACATTTTTTCTATATTTCCAAGACAGTTTATAATTTAAATAAATTTAGTAAAATCACATTCACGAAGAAATTAAGAACAAGTTATGAAGTCAACAACTGCTTACAACCTTTTAATTCAGAATTTTCTATCGCTCCGTGATCTAGCTAGAAAATAAATATTAAACTTTACTAAACTTAAATCTTACCTATTTGTTTACGATTGCAAAACATGGTCTTTCACTCTAGAAAATGGCGTGCTAAGGAGAATATGTGGAAGTAAGAACATAAAAACAAAACAATAATCAAACAGAAGTTTCAGTTAAAATGTTTTCACGTACAGTTGTAATTTTACAATGATATTCACTCTACAGTCACGGGATAATATAACTACGATAAGAAAAATTTGCTTTAAAACAGGCATTGCACTTTTTTCGGACACGTCCTAAATCCGGACACTCGTGACGTTTAATGCCAACCAAAAACTTCTTGAGCTATCTGATACATGGCAGACCTAAATCCGGACACTCGTGACGTTTAAGACAAACCAAAAACTTCCTGAGCTATCCGATACATGGCAGCACTTTTCCGGAACAGAGTTTGAGCTTCTATAGAGGTTATTTATGCATATTTCGTTTTCCAAGAACCATGAAGTCACCGAAGGTAAAACAATTCTGTTGGACTTTAGATATATTATAAAAGTTCGCAATGTTTATTTCATTGTAAATAAAGGTGAATGTATAAACCAGCGTCAGTTACTTAACATATCCAACATGGACACACATGTGAACATTAAGTTAGACGCATGCTAATGGCTGCTTATTTCCGGGATACTTTGCTCCTAATGTTATACCTAAACTATTTTTCATATAGGAATATGTGCATGTAGGTTTTACAATACTTAACCCACAGTATGCCTTACTATAAAAATAAATAACAATTACTAAATCTGAGCCATGTTACAGACATTAGTAACGTCCTCAGAGGCTCTCAAATTATCTCCAACCAACAACGTGTACCAGTGACATGAATATGGCTTGAAAATGTGTTTATGCACAACCAGCAGCAGACAAATATGATGTTCTTAAATCTATTCTGCATGGACATATTCCCGGTAACGTTGGCTAAAACCAATTGTCTCACAGCACGAGGAGCAAGAACGTGCTTTACTCTTGTACAGTGCATTAAGGAAATGTTTCCCTGTGGTACCCACACACGTTAGTCAAACGAGCCAGTATTTTAGACACATCGGATGTGCGAAAACAATACACATTCTCCAGGATATGCGTTGCGATGACGGACAGTGGCTGTCAGCCTATTAATGACGAAGCGTTTCTGCCATGGCTTAAACATTCTGGAAACAAATAGAAGCATTGTAAAATGCGTCCTTATACTCCACACACAGGCTCCAAGCTCCAGGCTGATAGAAGTTTTCTTTATCGCTCTCAACGTACTAATCTGATCTATCTAGTTAAAGAATAATCTGACGATAACTTCACTAAATTTAAGTTTCCCAAATTATTTTTGGCATTATGACCCACACAGCTTCAGCGGTTATCACTGTCAATGAGTTTCGTTCATGTAGCATTTTCAGTTGAATCTGTACGCAATTCACAATAAAGAGCCCGCCCTATCTAAAGGGCACAAAATGGAAATTATTTTCAAGGCTGAAGAACATTTTACCAGGTGCCATAGAATATCACATCTATCCCATGTATTTGTTAATTAGCAAACCACAGATGTCATCAACACAACATTCACTGAGACGGTAGCGCAGTCAGTACAGAGAAAATCCTCACGAGTTTCACATGAAAATTATATTTACCACTTTTGTCTGTTTCTGAAATGGATACTCCTCCAAACAAGCAAAACGTGGGTCATAAAGCAGCTGAGTTGACGACACTTAAGTACAAAGGAAACTTGAAATTGTAGAAGCCTACGAGAAAATATCCCTGAATGTAACTAAAATGTTCGTGTGCCAAACGTGTTGCAAAAATACACCGTTTATACATACTGATCGCCTAATTTATTGGTAACATACGTGATCAGTGTTGAACAATTAAAAGCTCGTAAAACTCCAGAAATAAAAGTCTTGGAATAGGACAGATTTCTTTTACTTTGGCCAGATTTAGGATTATAAGTTTGTAACACCGGACTCAAATTGCTTAGAAAATTTGCAATAAATGAACTTTTGTGATGTTTATATTATTTAATAACTGCATTAATGTTATGGAAGAATAAACCTTTTAGTCAGCAATGACATATGAAACTCGCACTGCTTACTCATCGCCCTGATGATGGAGACAGTAAGGATCTCCGAAACGTCGGTAAATTTCTACCAGACTATACGGCACAACAAACCAGAAGACAACCATCTTCAACACATACAACAACACAAGAACTCACGGAGTTGAAAAACACATCGAATAGTACACGAACTCGTAAATACATCGAAAATCATTCGCGAAACAGAAGAACACATAAAAACAAAGTAACTGGCGAAATTGTACAACAAAAGAACACAGGAACTCAAGGAATTAAACAACACATCAAACAAAACAGAAGCTCACGGAATGGAATAACATTAACTTATCAAACAATAAAACAGCTTGCGGAATGGCACAACACCTCTCGCGGAATGAACAGATACTACATCTCTGAGACCAACACAGCAGCGCAATCCAAAAGGCTCTGTATGAGCCACTACACCACCCGTATCAGAGTCATCCTGTCCCATTGTTCTGCGTTATGTTGGGAAGCAAACATGGCGGGTCGTTATCATGTATTTACTTTGCAAACGAGGAGAGATGCAATCGAGTCCAGGCCATCATTCAGCAGGGACCGTATGCAAATATCGCGCTAGACAGTCGGGGTGGTTTGTCGCCTTTGCCACTGTTCCGTCAATAGCCATTAAAACCACCGCCAGTTGTATCCTACATAAAGCATGTAGCAGCCACACTGACCAATATGGAAACGCAAGATAAGCTTTCTCTTAACACAACAAGGGGTAGTGACGAGAGTCAAATTGAGAACATAATTGGAGTACACATATTTTCCAAGTGCGTTATTTGCGAGTTTACGTGCCTGACTGGCTTTTACGTTAATTTATTGTATATGCTACTAGACTTTGATGGGAATCTTAGCACACAATTATAACATTACACAACCATAAGCAAATTTTCTTTTATATTTATAAATATACACTTTTCAGAAAAAATGTTCAAATATAGGTTGTAGGTTTTAGTGACCTCTATGTAATCTTATTTTATCAAGTACAAAATGTTCGTTCGCTCAGCTGATTTTGGTAAAAGTGACATAGTTTGATTTGAGATTCATGATAAATATGAGATATATCGGAATTAAAACATCCAAGATTAAATTCGGGTGATATAACACTTAATGTACAGATCCCTTTCACAATCCACTTTAATAAAAATCCGTTGAATAAATCAGTATATGACACGCGGGTGAATAGAAGCGATTCGTCATCAGAGTTTGTTTTATGCACTTTGTGCATAGAAGAAAGTGTAAAAGATTAAAGCATAAACCGTTCTGCTATTCAACAAGGCTTTTTTTTTTGTTGCCGAGGTTATGCTGCATCGCATATGGCACGGTAGAATAATTAACGGTAATTATGTATGGATTCTTTGAATGCTGTGTTATTTTTTAACGACGTACCAAGTGCAGAAGTAAAACAGCGTCGAATTCGTTCGGAAGACGGCCATAAAACGTGGGTGATAAACATTTAAGTGAGGCGGTCACGTACTAATTCATGACATCCCGCGTTCGTGTGCAGAAACTATTTCAACTTGAAAACATTTTAGTTCGAACAGAAAGTAGACCCCGACCAAGATTAGAACCGGATACCTCCCGAGATCAAGTCAAGGGCGTCACAGGTCAAAAGTGTTTTTCCATTTCATTCGACCCCATTCAACTTATATAGTTCAAACGTCCACGATGAATAACCAAATCTGTGTATGTGTATTATGTGTACAGCTGTTATACACAAAAATGTCTTTATTTCTTGCTACACTTTCAGTATAGTCCGCGACTGTAATCTTGAGACTTGCGGGGTGAAGAAGTGGGGTGAAGGAGGAAAGAGTCTGCCTTAACGCTTCGGACTTCCTGCATTCCTTGCAAGTCTCAAGATTACAGTCGTGTACTGTAGGTTACGTTTACCCACTGTGAAGAGTCACATGTTTGTTTATCTACGCATGTGTCTTATAGCTATTCAACTTAGCAAAATTTTCGTTTGGAATAGGACTGCTAGCTAATTATACTTAACGGCAAATCCCGATCAACCATTAAAAGCCAAAATTACATTCGGTTTCTCGTTAATCCAATTAGTGGATATAAACACGCCATTATATCATCATCAGTAGCTCTACATCCCTATGTGGGCTTCGGCCTCCCTAAGAATATTCTTCCACAATGCCCTGTCCTTGGCGACTGAAAGGACCCTAAATAATCTCTGTAGTTGAAACAGCATTGTTAAATAAATTAAGAAAACAAAAAATATAAACTACATTTTAATATGTCCAGTCCTATGAACAGGATCATTTGGAGATAGAAAATACAGAATTCCAAAAAGAAATTTTGATTAAACCTAAGGTACCCTACACTTACTCAGATGATATGTGAAAAATCTAGTAAGCATTACTCTTATTTCTGTTGAGAATCGTTGTAATTTAACACACATAATGCGTCACTGAAAATAAGTTATGGACACTTCTTAGCTCTAGCAGACAGTCACGTAAGATAAATATTTATAAGAGAAACAAATGCTGGAGAAGTTGTGTGTCAAGGATTTTATTCTTTCTGAAAACAGGCAGCATTTATTTGCCATTACATTGTGCAGTAAAAGCAGCGTAGATATAAAGCCTGAGATTCTTTATTTTTAGGATACTTGCCAAACGGGAAACGATAACTTTTAAACACATCAGACAAAGGATCCATACGACGTAGTATTACGCTTCAATGAAAAAAGTAAAATAACGTCTTCCCAAAACAAAACAGGCATTGGTTAACGCTATAAAATTTCAGAAAACACGAAATTAAGTCATAAATTTACCCATTCCTTTCAATTTCAAGTAATATTACACATAAATAGGGTCGTCTGACTGACTGTGATTTACAGTAAAGAAAGATCCAAATGTGAACAGACTACATAACCGTTAAAGAGTCCAGCCTTTAGTTGCTAAATTTAGAAATCCAGCAGAAGTAAATTTAAAAAAAAAACAATATTATGAAGTCTTTCAACTAATCTTACAAAGTAGTACTGGTCGTATATTTTATGCTACTGGATTTTATTCTATTTCCGACTGATACCAATGAGAGATAATACCAACTGCGAAAATACAGACTGGTTCTGGCAACTAGTATTTACTGCTTTTCACTTTTACTGATAGTATTATTATGAATGTGCCTGCCTCTCTTAGTTCCTGTAAGGACTCGGTAAGGAACTTCACAGATATCCTCAGTCTTCTTAAGAAACAAAATTTATGCGAAGTGAAACTGAATAAATTGTGTATTGATATAACCTGGATAAAAGGCGTATTAATGCAGAGGAAATTATAAATATAAGACATAAATATTTCACATATTTCGTTTATACTACTTACTTTAGAAATGTATATTTTTATATAGGGCATATTCAAAGGGGATTTAACAGACTTAAGGTTCGCATATTCGTAAATATTGTCCACTATCCATGTTTAGAGTTTTCCTATGCAACACTGAGATAAATGTCGACAAAAACACAAAGACACAAATAATTCAAGGTCTCGTGTGATGTACCGTTTTTGTTCATAATTAAAAAAAATATGTAGAGATAAACTACTTAAGTGGTACAATCTACTGATTTTTTAAAAATATTTTGGTAATATTTCTCACTTATTTTTATGAGTTAAAACTTAGGTTTACACTTTACGTGTTACCCTCGCCTCAAACTATCTACTAACAGGCTCTGGCATTAAAACTGTTCTATGAAAAAAATAATAATGACTAAATTACGAAGCACATAAATTTCAAGTACATTATAAATCCTAAATCGCCAATGCTCACTTTATTAAAAGTATTTACGCAAAGTTCTTTCAGACTTAAAACGAGCGTCTTACGCATCAGAAGGAAATATCATCCAAATCTGTAATGTGCTTAAGTGTTTAGTCTAACACACAGCACTCTAAACAAAGGAAGTAACTAACCTCTCACAATTACGTTTGAAAGTGGAATCTGTTCATTTTAAGAAAGCCTGTTAATACAAGGTAAAATTTCGTACCTTAAGGACTCCAATCGCCTGGTGTGGACGAAGATAGGAATAAATATTATTTCAGGTTAAAACCTCATGGAGGGATAACAGGCTGATATTTATTATGATCGACAGAGGAAAACCATGAAAATGGTACAGTGACACTTATCTGGGCCTGATTATGACCTGCCGCACATTCTAAAAGATTTTACTTTATCATATTTGAGGAATAGGGAACTCCAAAAGCAAATATTTAATTTTTCAAATTTTTCTTGCGTGCTTTTAAAATATGAATGACGATATTATTTAAAGACGTAATAGTTACCAAAATGTATTCTTCACGAACCCTAATTGTATTTGTCAATTTGATACCTCTTCTAACGATCCAGTATTAAACATTAGATTTAAGATTTACAAAATAATAAAACGATCTGTATTTGAATATTGAAAAAAAAAACACCTGAAGATAAGAAATCGCGTAGGATTTGAGGTGAGTCCAAAAATAGGTGTCTTCTGGGCTGTTGAGCCGTGTAGTCAATGACATGTGTAAAGAACGATTTACAATGTAGCAATTATTTCCACACCAAAGCTGTTGTGCGTATTGCACATGTAGGCAGGGCGAAATAATTGAAGTATCCTGTTCATGTTAAGTAACTTTCGTTATAGAAAATTTGAACTCACCACTTAGATGTAATACAGGAAATGAACACTCCGTTTACTCACCTGCAAGAAAAAGAAATAAGATTAACTGCAACTAGAGTATGTACCACAGCAGTCAATTCAAACTACATTTCCTGCTACAGTTGTAAATAAAGTAGTTTCAGAACAAGAGCAACAATTTTTTATAAGTAGCACTTATCTTCGGTACCTTTATAATGCAACTAAACAAATACGATTCCACATTATCCAATTTTAAAAAGTGTAACAATGTTTTTCGTTGGTCTACTGCCATAATTTGACGACTGTCGGCAGTTTGGGTGGCGTTAGTCGCCTTTCTGGCTACAACGAGCGAATGAACGGAGGAAAATTTTGCTTGCTAGACATTAACACAGACGTTTATTACGAATCTAAGAAATTTTCATATACATGAATTAATGTTATAGGTACTTTGCAGAGACAAAATCAAGTAGTATACCAAGTAGTCAATACCATTATAAACATTTCAATAGTAGTCCTCAAATGAGGCCACCAACAATTTACGGAACACAAGAACAATGATGGAAACATGTTAAAAGGTTGAATAAAAACTGTATTGTAAAATGAATTTTAATTTGAAGTCCACGAGGAATAAATAATAATAAAATGGATATAGAAAGAATATTTTAATGTGGATAAAGATTCATGTGGACCTAATTGGTGAGGAGGGTTAAAAGGAATGACTCTATCTCTTTACTTTACAAATTGTAGCGTAAACGAAATATCTGCAACGAAAAAGCCAGCTGGCACAGTGTGATTTCGCCCCAGACTATTCCATTCATAAATTAACCATCACCACTTCTAGATTTGTTGAGAGAAAAAGAAACCGATTTGGAAATTACATTTTTATTTTTCATAATAACTCAGATTTAATATTACTGAAACAAACAAACAATTAGTGTATTTACAGTGACAGTCGAGATTTAAAATAAGGGAGCAAAAACAAGGGTATATGTAGATGAGGTATGTTGCACTTAGCACTGGATAGGATAACATTTCTTCAGGACATTTACATTCACTGTGTCCTGACTTTGTCAGATCACTTTAATGGCATTCCCTTCATGCGCTACCCTTAGTATGTTAGGAACTGAAGTTACTAACATTTAATTTTATTACGTTAATCTAGACATTGACAGTTAATACACAAAATCGAAGAGAAACGTCATAATAAAGAAAAATTAGATTAAATGTAAAATGACTGCCTATGAGAAAGATTACATGTAATAGGTTATTTATGGAATCCTTACTTCTTATAAGTTGCGAGAAATGGCAGCATGCAACAACGGACTTCCTCTCTCACTTAATACACTGCTGTGTTATCTGGCGAAAGGGTTCCCGCCTCTAGGGCTCTCATTAAGGGGCTTCATTCATTTGCATGACTGGTTTGACAGTTCCATTCCAAGATGAAAGACTCATTGTTGTCGCTTATTAATGGCTTCAACGTGTTGCGTTAGCAGGAGTTAGTGAGGAAGTGATAATTAAATCAGGACGTTAGAATGGCTCGTGTCCACAAAACCATTTCACACAAAAGATATGCCTTAAAGAATCTCGTTGTAATATTCATAATTTTTAAATCTGTTGTTAGAGCATAATTATTTACGTTTTATTTATCGAGGCTGTTAGAAACTCAAAATGATAAGACGAACAAACCTAATAAATTATAAACAATATATAAGGAAGTGGTCATGACCTAATTTAAGGCACTATACCGACAATAGCCTGAGGGAATGATTAGTTATGTTTAAGGAACAAAAATTATATCAAGCACATATTTGGCACACTGTACAACAGAATATCGGGTATTACAGGACATATTTATTTTACAGTTAATGAAATCGTTACAATATTAGGTCTACACATATAAAACGGTACAAAGCTTTATGACGAATCCTGGCTCAGTGGATGTTTGATAAATTTGCAGAAGGTCGACCCCACTGCATTACTTAATTTCAACAATCATCACATATACGCACACAAAAAGCAGACAGGCTGTAAGCATTACTTTAATCGACGACCATAAGTGTCTGGTACAGTATCCATAAACAAATTGCTTGCTTCAAAGTCTCTAAGGACTTAACCACCTACCCCTTGTGTGTGGTCACCAGCACAGATTTGCTAGCTTCACTACATTGGAACTTCTGAGCTGTCTTCAATAGTTTGGGCTCGTCAGACAGTGTGACAATTTATGTTTCCTTGAAGCGTTCAGAACGGTGATGGAATATCGCGGAGGGTTTCTATGTACCAAATAAAACTGCAATACCACCGCCACGCCTCAGTTTCACAGAGCCTCGACTGTGAGAAGAGATTGTACAGTTTGAAAGTGATACTGGAGCACCATAACTTCCTTGATCGTCATGAAACCATAAGCTTCGTAGCAAAAGAGGAGAATGCGAGCGAAGCTTAAACAAAGATTGCTGGCGTTAAGCGTGAAGCTCCATAATGGAACGGAAGGTATGAAGAGCGTTCCGTCAGAACATCTTCATTTAGTTCGCCTTGCTTGCCTTCGGTGACTCCTGTAGTAGGATATACCGAATTACTCCTAGTATGACGCAGTCATAAATTCCTTCTGGTACGAGAAGATCTCTTTTATGACTTGAAGCTTACAATAAAAGGTGCGACGTGTCAGAAGCTTTATTCAAAAGATTCTATTAATTCTCACGTCTAACTTACACTATAGACTACCTAGCACTCCTGCATCTTCGAGGCAAATGTTCGTAGTTTATATATATAGCATTTAATAAGTTTCATCTGCATAAACTATACAGAACGAAGGGAAACACCCCCAGCAGCTGTTGTATGTGTTCACACAACTGAATGCAAAGGAAATTATAGCACAGCATGATGGAAAGTCTAAGTAGAAAAGTTTAGCACCAGTTTGTAATGTACAGAACAAGTTCTAGTGTATCTTTTGGGATTCTCTACTCCTCCCCCACCAAACCCCAACCATTTATTTCCTCATCTCTATGTATTTATGTACTGCTGTTCAATGTATTGTTTATGTTTCGGGTGATGGGATACAATACGAAGAATTTTATGAATAGGGGTTGAAAAGGAATGGGACAGTATTTTTGTAACTTCAATTAACTTATGTAAGGGATCATTTATGGAACTGGACGTGTTCCAAGTACCTTATTTTACAGCCTCGTTCAACTGTGAACTGCAGTTGTAAATGGTCTACTTTCATGAAGAAACATTTATCCTGAAAATGGGTAGTTATTAATAAAACCTTCTTTCTTCTATATTAGTTGTGTGCAGGAATAAACATGTAATTCGAAGATCGTGTAACTGTGGCCTTCTGTTCCCAAATTTCATCTCCGAAACTCAAAGATTCATTACCACGCTCACAAAAGCCACGTATCGGATTCTATGATCAATCAAATGAATACAGTCCACAACGTCACGCACTATTATAATTAATATTAGCCTCCTATGTGCTCAAGTTACTCGTACGATCTTACCACATTCATTTTACAGACCAGATTTTGAATGAATCTGTCGCAACCGTCATGCATCCAACCTGTCCTGACAACGCCACTGCTACTTTAACCACGCTGATGACGGAGGCAGCATGACCTCTGAAACGTTGGTAAACATCGACCAGACTACACAGAGCAACAACCCAGAAGAAAATCTTCATACTCACCGCTGCGAAAACCTCAAACCTTACATCCTTTAACTAACATGTACGTAAATGAATGAGTTCATGAGATGGAGAATTAACAAAGTAAGGAAACATCTATATAGAATGTACTAAAACAGTCCATAGTGATTGTGGATTGAAAACGAAGACATGCAGATAGCAATAAAATCTTGGCCTTCTATTGACCATCGAGTAGGAGAGTTGCTGTAAACTGGTTTCAGCTAAGTCTGTGTATTTATCGCAGAAGAATGACAGGTGTCGAAAGACGTGTGCATAGATAGAGTTAAGAGTCTCAATTCAACATGACGCTGACTGTTAGCTACAAGTTGTTGACGGAACTTCACAGTCAAGAAACACGAGAATTGCTGTCATATTGGCGTTGATGTTTTGATTTCTGAATGTGTAACAAAACTCCTGTGGACAAAAGTCCTATTAACGGAATTTGGGACATGAACAAAAACGTAATCTAGGCCAATTAATGATTTATTGTGGAACTGAATAAGGGAATACAGATCCTCGAATTATTAATAACTTAATACAAGTATCATCAAGATAAAATTGCGTTGCTTCATATATAAACAATACTAAATTAATTAGCGGTTAGAAAAACCCTTAATTAAATCTCAATTCTGTGATTTTACTGCTAGCTGATTACACTAGTCTCTAATAATTTTCATTTGTTTCTAGTTTGGCAAAATTAGTAAATAATTAAATTAAATTTCGTGCTAAAAATTGTACAATTAATATAGTCCAGCTATAATTTCCGACAATATATATTCAAAATAACTCTTATTTTATGTACAGTTCAAACTAACTCAATTCGGATGTTGGTTACATGTGTGTCCACATACAGCACCACTTCCTCGGCCATGTTTACCTCCACTCCATAGTCGTCATGAACTCTATTAATTTATTCTTTATAATATAATTCTTATTGAGAAGCTGTGTTTAACCATCTCATAACAAAATAACACATGTTTGTCGTGCACTAAATTTTACTAGATTAATATTTACAAGAACTTTTGGCCCGTTCTGTATATATTTGCGATATACAACTTAAAAGACTATTTGAAGGAGAGGGAGATTAGATTTCAATTTCCGGCTACAGGCCTATTTGATGAAGCATGAGTGGAGTAGTGAAGGAAGGGTCGCGGGGAGATTTCTTGACATCCGGCGAGGCCAAATACGCTACTGGAAGTGACTCGGAGTAAAACTGACTGTTGCTTGTGGCAGTTATCCACATCTCGTTACTCTGACAACAAAATGAATCACCTGCCATTACATTACATAACGTAGACCTAACTATGAACAGCTGGTGGCATCTGAACACAATCCGCAACCAGCAAAACCATTTTCATACAGCACTTCCCGAACGACATGTTCATATTTAACTAACCAACTAACTAAAAAACAATCCAGCATCGAAATTAAAAGCTACAAACCGCCAACTCCGAAGCACGTCACTGGAACTGAAATTAATCAAATTCAACTTTCACTGCAGAAACCTATTTGATCCGTTTTAATATTATCCCCTAAAATACGATTGTCATCGAGCAAGACCGTGTATCGGTAATGCTCTTGACTTGTGTTAGACAGACAACCACTTGGAATTTTGAAAATGTTTATGGCTGTTCTGTCTCAGATTATTCGTGTACATTTTTAAATAGAATTCATTAAGTCATAATTTCCTCCTTTCACATCCAAACCTACTCACAGTTCATTATCATCTTCCCATATCATTTGACGCATACCGGTATGTCTAATATTCAATTCAAAAGTCATCATCAAACAACACAAAAATCATTCAACTTCATCTTCATTTTTCCCCCCTGAAATTGTCTGTTCAAAGCCTTAGTGTATTTAGAAACTGCGGCTACGTGATACGATCCAGAACATGGGTAACTTTAAGGTGTTTCTAAAGGGAACTAACTAAGACTACATACAGACTTACGTGCCAATTTCTCTCGTAAAAGGTCTCAGAATCTCCTCGGCCAAGCACCTCTGTGATGTCGGTAAACTACTATTAGCCTATATGGATAAACATACCAGAAGACAGTCATCTTCAAACAAAAGTTATTTTGTAGACATAGCAAAATTTATGAGAATAATTGTATTATCAATAATTTGAAGAGAAAGTCTATATCCTGAATCTTCATGCGTTAACAAGATGTTAAGCACACATTAAACCGAATCTGGTACGGGCTCAAATCCACTCCCAGTTGTAGGTTTAATAAATAAAAGGTGGGTAAATAGGCCTATATATAACAGAGACCCCCAAAAAGGTAAGATTTCAGATTCTCGCGGTGGCGAACGTGAAGAACGCTTGTCTTTTGGGATTTTTCGCCATGTAGTCTCGTAGAAATTGACAGACGCCCTGACAATAAAGACAGCAAGAACCCTTGGAAGGTTGGTCAGTTTCTACGAGACTATAAGGCGCAACATCCCAGAAGATAATCATCTTCAGATCCCAAACATGTTAAAGTATATTAACATCACAATTTGTACCTTTCTTTGTACCTACTTTCTCGCCACCACCAAGGTTTCTCTATAGGTCCGTTATCTAAGATAAATTAGAAGTAAACAAACAGTCATGTTATTAATGATAAATATAGAAATTCCGTAGCGGGTCGAGCAGAATTTTTCGAAAGACGCAGTTTTACCACCGTTCTTCGTCACTAAATTATTGGGACTTCATGAAAAAAGTATTTTCCTTTAACAAAATACACTCGTACTAAATTTCTGCAGGCGAAGGCCCATAATGCCTAAAAGTGTCCATAACCATCTTCTGTCTGCAAAAATTATCGTGTTATGTGACCTTTTGACACTGAAATAGCATGGTTAAATGACCCACGAATAGATCAGGTTCATGTAACATAATATACTGTCACTGTAGGGTAGGAAGAAATGTTGTAGGGACGATTTCGGGTAACAATAAGGAATTCAACACGGACAAAGGAGGGTAAAATGTTATATGGACAATTAATGGTAACACAGCAAACGCTGTACACACGAAATGTGGTAACAGAAGTGCTACAAAAAGGACGTGGAGTGACAGACACCGTCCACAGAAACCTCTCAGTATCCTTTTCTTGTGGAACTGATAAGATTTTGAAGGAGGGTTGTTACGTTTGTTTGTCTGTGAAGAAAACATATTGCAAGAAGAAGAGAAACCTCCTACAAGTGCTGGAGTCAACTCAACAGGAACTGGACTAAAGAAACTTCCATCCCGTTTTGCCGTAGATTCTGAATTCTCCATTAATTAAGGACAAGGTTTTTGTTACTTAATGAAGTTTCATAAGCCCGGACAGTTCTTGCACATCCTCTTAGAAATGTGCACGATGTGTCCCCTTCCCCATAAGACAGACTTAATGAAGGCTTCTTCAGTATTTCCCATCCTGCCAACATTCAATGCTACATCATCGAATTTACTCAACGATAACCTCCAAGCTCAATCTTCCTAAATTTCAATAAGGAAAAAAAATGACAAGGATACTTAGTTAAATATCGTTTAATGTACTTTAATTATATAACCTAGTTTATCTTTCATTGCCTTTGTAGTATCTAAGTGTGAACAGATCTATCTAACAACGACTTTAAATTCGTTCAATTCCTGTATTAGAAACCTGATTAGGTCTCACTGTATGTTTAAAGTTAGGAAATATATGCACAGTGTAATAATTTTGTCGAGTTCACTCTAATCAACATTGTCCCATCTTTCTCAAGCTCTGAGAAAACAGAGCTGTCGTTCAACTATCTCGAGACAGTGAGGCTCACGGTTCAAGTATTACTGAGCATACAATTCGCAAAATATTATTCGATCTAAAATTTCTTAACGTAGTTTCCGTTATTATTGTTCGATTTTAACCAAACCTGGAAAAATTTCCATAATTTTAGCAGTCTAAAACTCGCGAGCACAAAGTTTCATTAAAATAAATTCAGCGGACAGGCAAAAATTACGATGGTAATAGCAGTTTTAAACCATTTCGTTTTGAACGCGCTTAACTAAATACAAATAATTTTAACTCCGTTCAGCACGATACCTTTTCCATCACAGCTTTGCAACAATAGATTTGAGTCTTCAATAAATTAATATAAAGGGCAATAATATATAAAAAATATAAAACGGGGAGGAAACCCTTCTTTAAAAAACAGAACATTGGAACACCTACTGGGTAAATTCATTTATACCTTAGAACACAATCCGTTCTATTGCAGCAGGCAGATTTTAAACCTATGAGCTCCTTTTTGTTCTGTCCTCTCCAACAATGAGATAGCAAGTGTTTTTGTTAAGACTGTAGGGTGAGTCTGTTTCTTCGTTCTTGTAGGAGCAGGTGAATTTAATGTGTTGGAAACTTCCTTTTAAGCTTCATGAACACGAATCTCATTTTACGCGCCTGGTTCGCCTCATGTATGGCAGCTGAGAAACCATCCAGTCAGGCATGTCGGTCGGTGACATGGAGGGAGAGAAGAAATATGGTCATCATACTGAAAAAACACTGATCAAATATGTAGACAGCTTGGGGCACTTATATTAAAAAATTGTTTACGGAGTAAAAGAACAAAGTTTGAACGGCTCGCCTGTTCCTTCGAAAAGTTTACCATAACATTCTCATCTCGAGTGCATTATTGATTTTATGTTATAATACAAATACGTTTTTTCATGAATATTTCCATAAAAATAACAGTCACGTGAAAGTATGTATCCGGAACGAAATGTTAAATCAGTACAAGAAAAATCTAAGTTATAACTGCAAATAACCTCTCGTAGCGATTTATATATTTCAGATTTGGAATACAAATTGATTTAAGTTTGAAGATTTCTAACGATGTTGCAACACGTTGTGTTAAACTGCTTTTGTTGGGAGGAGGGGGGCCATCCAACGTCTAGGTTTTACTTCCGTGTTCCATCTTCCTTCTTTCACCTGATGACGGTAGTGCAACCAACTTATGAAACGTTGCAGTTTTAGTAACGCGTACACCATGGATAAGTTTTAAAGAATCTAACTCTTGGTTTAATCAACTATTGGACGATCGGGGCATTCTGTGAATTTTAAAGGATTTGTAAAGAATCGGCCGTAACCTATTTTAATGTTCTATCCCAAGGTGTGTTTGTAGAGACTGAAGAAAACTACGTGAAATCTCAGCTAGGACAGTCGGTGTAGAGGCGATGAGAGCTAACCAGTTGACCACGATGATCGATGAGAATAAATGAATGAGTAGGTACCTGAAGAAAATCTATTTGTATCCCTTGAACGAGATGACGTATCTCCGTTGATGGAAATTTAGGAAATCAGACCAAGGCATTATATGTTGCTGATCTCCCAATCGAGGAAATGTGTGTATGCCTGTATGAATGCATATTCATATATTTATACTCATGTATTTTCGCATTTATTGTCCACAGTTCATGGTTTTAAAAACATTTTAGTGGACTGATAAAGGAGAAAAATACAAATGTTTGTCAGGTGTTGAAATGAAATGTATATGTCTTCATAGAAGCTAAATATCTGAACAGTAAAAATATTAAAGTAGGTTGGGGCTACACATTTCCGATTTGTAACAACATACGAGGATTTGAAAATATTAAATATGAATCAGTGTGCAATAAATGCGATAAAAATATTAAAAATGAAAGAAGCAACTCTAGAAAGAACCTCAAGACTATTTATCAGTTTTCCTGAGAAATATATTCTAAATTCGGATATGATAATTGTAGTAGGCCTATATAGTAAAAATAAAATACCATGGAACACCAATATCCATAAAGTACTGACGTCAACACACAATAAAAACAAACGTTACTTCATATATAGACTTGTGGCTGATGGAAAACATCTCAAATACGGCGTACTTAAATGTGGTAAATGAAAAAGAATATCCGAAGCGGAAGGAAGTAATAAGAAATGTAAGTCGTATGCCTTATTCAGCGATAAGAGATAATATTAACCCTTTGGAGAAGGAACTCGTCTTAACAATATTTCAAGAATTAAGACAGTGCCGCAAAGAAAACACAACACTTTACCGTTACGAAAATTAATTGGTTAACGCTGTTTAACAAAATAATAATTCCGGTTTACACTAAAAATCATACAGAGCCCATAAATAAAAAAAATATAGTTATTGTTGGTACATATAGTTACCACTGAGCTTTAAAGGGTTGAGTATTTGTCGTGATATGCATTGAGTATGCAATGCAGGAAAAGAAATAAACAAAATTATATCAACATGTAAAATCTCGTCATCTCCACAGAACTATCATTAAAAACATTAAAACAAAGTTGTATCAGATGTTAAGACGACGAGAATTATGAAATTCTGAACAAAGTGTTCCCAGATACATCATTTTGATCGAATTCAGGCGCTTAAGTTTTCAGAGACAGCGATAGTATCTAACCTAAGACCTGGATAACCCCCCCCCCCCCCCTCTTACATCACCTTCTATACCGGAGGCTTAAAAAAATTGAATAACATTCACCAAACTTCGAGCGTCTTTTCTTTGTGTCTTTGTGACTTTGTGACTTTAATCTAACACACCGGCCTGGATGGTACTTACATCAAATGATGGGGCTTAATTAACCCAATATCTCGATTCAACTGTCCGTTAATGTTCATCAGACAAGACAAGGGCACAATATTGGCTCGATCGGTGTTTGTTCAGTCCAGGGGTAAACAAAAATAACCCTTGTGGCTTCCGCAACTTAATCAGATCTGGACGGGCTGCAGTAATCAGCGGGACTGTGTGAGGCTTCAATGCAGGTTTAATCACAGCGCTCCATTGTAAAATATTCCAGTGCTGCTAGATGTTAACTCCATGGAATAGAATTCTTCTTGAAAAGATGACAGTTGCTCAGCAGTCTTTTATGGTACTCGGTGATTCATTATTGTGCTCACTAGATACCACTGCAGGACTCTATCCTAATACACGCGAACCCAGTCTTCATGGACACATACTGTCTCTCAAAATGTAACCTCGGCCTATCCCAATGTCGGACATACCCATGTGATAACTAAACTACTGCAGATTTGGGTCTCGCGATATACGAGACCACAAAAATGCATTATAAATTTTTATTACACAGTCATCTTTGTATACCAATGCTAGAATAACGCTTTCATTTACTTAAGTCTCGGGTTTATTTTTTTAATGTTACCTTCATTCGGAATAATAAATATAAGCATGTATTTTGACCTTAGAATTTTGGGGGCCTCTTAAACTTGATATATCTCAGAGCCTCAGAAATCATGCCCTGGCCTATCCCCTAAACTTCTGAGACGTAACTAACAGTAGGCCTATACCGTCTAATGTAACTGTTTCGCCTGCATTTCTTCCTATTAAACAACCGCAAAGATACAAAAGTCACGTGTATAATTCTATTCTTCCATTCCCAGACAGCCAGTTTGGCAGTAGATGGTTTAGTTGGTCTACTCGAGATTGTAACCACGAAAAAGCGAAGATAAATTTACACAATTTACAAAGCATATTATTTATTCGGCATTTTTATATGGTTAAAAAATGTAGAACTTAAAAGATTGGACAGAAGTAAACGTCGTATGAAGTGAGAACCGGGTATAATTTCCAAACTGGAAAAATATTATCATAGCATGTTAAGAGAAATGGGGTGTATGAATATAAAATTGCCCGAGAATTTTGGTGTAACGGGCACGCTTTCGACTGGATTATGACTGTGATAATGACGTTAATTATGATAATGATAATCATGTTTCTCAATATTAGTGCGCTACATCAAAAAGCAAACGGTAAGTTAGACACAAAATACAATGAAAACAAAAACTATCAACACTAACCAAATGCAAAAAAAAAAAACTACGCAAGTAATCTGAACAACAGTTAATAGGCAAAAGACTTACGATTTGTTCAGAGAAGACATCGACGCACACAAGCTACTTAGCGATATCATTGTCTTTATACATCATTTGAACTCTTTCACGCACAAACCAAATATAATAACTAAAATTCTTGCATCTGATGCATTGCTTAAAATTGTTACGGACGTAATTCAAGTTATTCTGTCGCTGTTTTAACACTAGTCATGATCACTTCCTGTGCTCCGAAATGTTGTTACCAGTTAAGATGGTCAACCTACGGTCCGCAGAAACTCTTCACGTGGTCTCTTCAACGTATCTTTAACTAACTTAAAAACAGAACCGTCCCCAGGCTATGGAGAATCGAGGCAAATGCCCTTAGTTTCCTCAATTTGTTTTTACACACAGTGTAACTTTAATCAAGTTTAGATACAGCTAAAGCAAAATATAACATCAAATGACTGTGAATAAATGCGCAATAAATAAGCAGTACACATGGTGAATATCAAGCTGTGAATCCGGAAAAAGTCACATTTTTTGTATCGGTATGTAATAATAACCATAACAATTATATAATAATAGTTGTATTACATAAGCCGGGGTAACTCACTAAGTTGAATGTTTAAATAGCTGGACGACCGATTCTGTCAAGAACATGTGGCTTTTCTCCACTGCATCCAGACCGGTTCTATGACTCACAGAACTTCTTTCCACAAATATAAAGAGACGACGAAGGCAAAGATCTTCTATTTCTTTCCAGATTCAACATTCTCTATAATATTAATGCGGAAATGACGACAGTCATTAATAAACTAAACAACAAATCGTGCATTAATTCACAATACGTCGTGGTTCATTCAGGTACCGGAAACTTTGTCTACGAAGTGAAACCAAATAATGTATAGTGCATTAGATGTGAAAGTTCTAGGAAAACATCAACTTGGAAGACATAGAAGTAGATGTGACGATAATATTAAGTGCATCTTAAGGAGTTATGTTGCGAGGATATTATGTGGACGGAAATGAATTAGGATAGTGTCCAGTGGCGGACACTGGTACCACCGAGCAAGTTGTTTGGTCTGGTATATATAGACGGTAAAAGATTTGGTAGGATAAGACGGATAGCCATGATCCACGTTGACCGAGATCGATCAGTTTAGAATACCTGCAGAGAACAATGAAATAATAGTTGTTCTAGCAAAAACAGCAAAATACTTTCCCTTTGCACCTTTAAAATTTAAGAAAACATATTTTGGGGAAGAGACAGGAAAAGAATGGTGAACAACAGAACCAGCGAAAGCTGTGGCGGGAATTCTCGTCTTGTCATGGTCCTGTTTCTTGGATGCTGACTTGGAGTGAAGCCAGAATCAATACGTAGATCTAAAACCGCCAACTCACTACCACAAGCCCATAGTTACAACTCCAAATGCTTTATAAACATTCGCAAAGCAAAGTTGTCTTGCACTCAACAATTTGACTGAGCGCCTACATGAAGTTAACCAATGCCGGCGATTTTAAATTCCGGCTAAATAACCGCAAGATATAAAAAAAACGTACTCAAAGTTACTGGCACGGGGGTTTAACTCCCAATCTTTCTCTGTCCTGGAAGTGTACTATTTCCAAATGCTTTATCCCCTCATATTATACTATAGTCTCCCAATTCTAGCTTACATGCCCAGCTCACAGCAGTAACCTATATTTCTTATCATAAGATTAACATCCAACATTGTAAACAGTAACCAAAAGACTTAATAAATGCACTAACTGACCAGCACAACCAACCAAATTTCTCATTATGCAACATATCGCGAATTTCCTTCTTAGCTACAAAAATTTGTTCTGTCCATACTATTTTCCAACACGTGTATATCACATTTTTCCCTTAAAAAAACCCATCAGATACATAATAAATGTGATAAAATTGCTATGCGTAGTTAACGAACTCCGCTCCTGTACAATACGGTTCTATTTCATCTTAATTACATTAAAGCCGAACACCGTTCAATAGAAGCGACTACAGAAAGTGAGGTCGTGTTTTTATGTAACGATTTCGAACTACTGCGTCCATATTACATAAGTTACTGCGCTTACTTCTGCCTGCCTGGTCTTTAATCTAGACTTTCTAGTAAAGAATGAATGGCTTCTAATTTTAAACCCATTGCTCTGACGCTCGTTAAGTGAGTGAAAGTTTATCTACTGATACAATGTTAATGTACGTTTCACGGCAGGAGGCCAGAATATTGTACACCTGGTCTCAGCTCTTAAACTCATAGACTGACCTTAATCTATGTCTATTTGAGCTGAAAGAAAACAATTAGGAATAAAATATCACTTTAAAAGTGGTATCTACTGTAATGTCTTCAGGCGTACTGGGTATGCAGACATGTAATGAATGATACAGAGTCGATTCATTAAACAAGACAGTCTTCGAGAAGTTGATACTTCCTCGATTGGTCTGGAAGTTCATTATTTTATGGAAACAGAATATCCATTTGAATCCTGTTCACTTCACGTTCTTCTTCTTTAAAAAGGGGAGGGGAAAAACTGAACGCGAGTATCCCGTTCAGATGGGTTGCTCACAATGTATTTTCACCTATATTTTTTATATATTCAAGTCGAGAAGTATTACAAATAAAAATTGTACACCTTAGTTCTATACTGGTTGTAACGCACACATATTTTGGGAAGTGAGCTTTATTTGCGAAAAGTGCTGAGGTACGATTTGAACCCCATATAAAGTAGGTAGGGTTTTATATTTAACCGCAACGATCAGAAATTTAATTCTTTCGGCAAATTCCAGTGTAGACCTTGGTCTTAGTACCACATCTGTAGCTCTCAAAATAACCATCATTATTACGCCTGTGTTTAATACTATAATGTCATATTGGGAATGGATTTAAGACTTCAAAGATGGCTGTCTTCTGGGTTGTAGCGCCGTGCAAACTGGTAGACTTTACCAGCGTTTCAGAGGACCTCGCTTCCTTCATCATCAGAGTGATGAGAAAGGCTCATAGATTCTTCGCCCTGATGATGGTCACCCTGTCTGTAAGTTTATTAAGTCCTTTGTGTCGCTGTACCGTGATCTCACGGTCGTCTGGGGGGACAGAAGGTGGTAAAGCCCCAAACACTGAGTGACCTGTCTGTGGCACCAGAACATGGGTGAGTCCCAATTTCAGATACCCACTGCGGTGCACTACAGATCCGTCTTTGTCGATGTAAGAGATGAGAAAATTCCCCTGACGCCACAGAAACCAACAGCTGTCCTTCGTATGCCTGCTTGACAAAAGCACTAGACTCGAAGGTGAACTTCTCAGTTAAGCTACAAGCCAGATTGACTTTGTTATGTGTGCGGACGCATTGAGGTCTATTCTTGAGGCTCTTAAACTGCACATGTTAACATAGTTGCTATGCAAAGAAACAATCTCAAAGAACGTGGAAGTGGTAGCGACCTATTTAAAGGCATCTCAGCATCTCCTTGGTGAAAGAATGACTATGGATAATCTCGTTTCATGGTTATTCAGGTAGATAGCTCGTCTGAAACGTCGGTAAATATCTACATGTCGCTACATCCTAGCAGACAGCCTCAAAAACTATATATTTCAGTGTTATTGATCACAGTCTGGGCTTTAGCCGCACAAGTAAATCGCAAGTCTAATCAATTTTCTACTAATTTCATGAATGGTCCGTCCAGACACTGTGGTGCTAGTGGTTTATGTGCTCCGCCCCCTTTCCGTAACTGCGCTAAGATGGGGTATCAATCACCGTGGCATGCGGATTAGTTTCACTGTGCTTCCATTAACAACACCAACATCACCTCTACATTGCCGCATGTGAAAGAATCGATAACGTTAAGCCTCTGTCCTGCGACACACAGTTGCTCATACAACATTTGACAAGCACAACTGACAGAACTGGAGATTTATTATACAGTTCCACAGAAATGTCCTTCTTGTCATCTAAGAGGTACAAACATGTTCAGTTTTTTGCTTAGTCTTAAATGCACATACGGAGATTTGCGGTTAAAACTACGTTCTCTCTAGAGAGAGAAAAAAACTCTACAGTCTAGAATTTAATGTCATTCGTCCTCGATAAATATCCAGAACGTTTTGAAAAATAATTTCTTGGGAAACCTAGTGACGTTACACTATTTCTGAGCACCTGTCGGTTAAGCAGCTGGCCACTATATCTCAGGGGTCAATAGGTCAAACGATTAAAGTACATTCCCCTGATTTATTTTGTTACGTACTGCTTCTGGTTTTAAGTTATTTTCAGCGTATTTTATATTTTCACAGTAGAATAAAAACATTGCAAACAAACTATCTTAGTCAGTGTATATTTTATTCAATAAAATCATTTTCGAGCGGGCATCCGCGGTATCGGAAAGGTTGAACTTCACAGTTACACAAAGATGGCCGACATTCTCAACTACTCTAAAAGTTCATTGTTGATTTCATAGACTTACAAAATGCGGCAGATCAAGATTAATACTACAGAACAGGAAAAAAGCTGCAGTTCGTGAAATTCTAACCCATAAATTATAATAAATAGATCCTGAAGCAAAACAATACTTAAGAATTCAGTCCGTACCGCAAAGAAAACAACACATCAACATTACAAAGTTCAACTTTCACATGCTGTTTACGGAAATAACAGCTATTCGTTGTAAGAATCATTCAAACAGTAGCGTTAATAATTATTGTTGTAGCAGTTGGTACATACAGAGTGATTCAAAAGGTTAAGGCCAAACTGAAGGAGCGTATAGAAGGACTCAGAGAGAACAACTATCGAATAGGAATCCACGTGCTCCGAAGTTATCCTGAGTCAGTCGAGGCCAATGAAGGTAGGGAAGTCTGATAACTTACCGCTGAAATAATTTGATTTGTAATATTGCTAATGTAATCCTTGTACATTAATAAAAAAAACAAAATTAAGCTAGTAGGAGAATAGCAAAGGACGATTATTTCAGCGGTATGTTATCAGACTTCTCTGCCTTCAATGGCCTCGACTGACTCAGGATAACTTCGGAGCACGTGGATTCCTATTCGATAGTTGTTCTCTCTGAGTCCTTCTATACGCTCCTTCAGTTTGGCCCTAACCTTTTGAATCACACTTTATAGTTACCACTCGATTTTAAAGGATAATTTTTTTTAAAAGTCATGGTCAGCTTGACTACTGTAGCGGAGTGTTTCTCAATCTGTGTTCCACGGACCACAGCAGGTTTCCTCTTAGAGAATAAAATTCTTTTACTGTACATTAAACCTGCTATCAAGGCTGCTTCTTGTCTTTTCTTTCTTCTTCAGGGCGTTTAATGGCGTGTACGACCTAATGGTGATGAAGCAGACACAGAAAGAGTTTTAGATTTACATTCTCCTTCTTACTCTTTCTTGTAGGCACCTCAGTAGTTCGCAATATTCTGCGTTATTTCAAGCGTGGTTTGCACAAAGTACACACAATGAACAACGGTGAGGTCATGAACGTGTTTAACATCAAAAGCAATAAATGGATTTAGATCAAAAACGGTATTTGGTAAATACGTTAGCTCTCGGGTGGATTTAATTTTAACCCGGATCAGTACAGAAAATCGCTACTTAACACGAAGCTCGCATTTAAGTGTACAATTATCCCCAAAGCCTGTGCGACATAAAACTGCATATTACATAACACAACACCTGATAGATCGATATCTATTTAATAAAGTTTCGTTTCAGTGTGGATAATATTTAGATAAATGTAACGAAAAATAATTTCGGATCATAGTCAATAGTGAAACTGGATTGCTAACAACAGATAACGATAATGACATTCTTCTGGGTTTTGTTGACTGATCAATACAGGACACCGTAGCGAACGTACTTTTTCCATCTTCAAGGTTGACGTAACGATACTGGGAATCAGGGGAATTATATAGAGTGCTAGGAAGGGACGCCTGAGGGAATTAAGCAACATCACTTTAACCCTGAAGACGTACACATTACGCTCGGAACGTTGGCCTCTACCGACCAGTCAGCATGGTGCCAAAACCCAGAAGAACATTATTATTTTCACTGCCGTTAAAAACTCAAGTCTCACAGATTTGTATGTGTTCATGTGCAATAATATAATGTCTGTGCACGCTATCTGCCAAGTAGAACAAGAAATGCAAACTCACATTTGGGGAAACACGTGTATTCCAGACTGGAACAGAAGTTTCCGAAATCTGGCACATTGTAGTTAAAGCAAACTAAATGAAATGTACGTATTGCATTAATCATGTCCTCTTAATACCTAAACCGAAATGAAACATACAAAATCTATGCGGTTTACTTCTTACATATATAAGAATGGAAAACATGGGTACACATATATTCCTATCTTTTCAAAATCACAAATATATATGAGCACGATATTTATTTTAGAAATCTAAGCATTATTCTGCTGTGACTATGGGAGTTTGAATAATGAGAAGTTCTACAAATAAAATCCAAGTTGCTGATATATTAATTTTCTTATATCTTCCACTTTATAATTACTACAATCGACCCTAGTAGCTGTTGCAACTTAAGTATGTGATCAAATGAAGCACTACTTTTTTGTAAAACTATTAACAATTTACAACTATAACGTAAACTTTACAATGATATTAAAGATACGCTATATCTATGACCACAATAAAGTTGACCATTTTCCCATGTACACACAAAAACACAGACTTAAATCCAGAAAATGTTACAAGTGACTCCTCATTAATATAAATAAACGTTGTTACATACTTCATATTGGTATATGCGCCTAATTTATACCCCGTACTTTTAAATCAATACAAGCCTATGCTGAATATGCCAGTCGAATAGTTTTTTTTTTGCTTCTTATTCGGTCGCTTCCGGTTTCATAATCTCGGCCCCAAAAATCAGTTTCCCTGCCCGAGAATTTCTACAAATTTCCCGACTACTTACAGGTAAACTCCGGGACAGTTCCTTAAATCAGGCTACGATCGGCCACTACCACATACTTTCCAATTCATTACTTTCTACTTACTTATAATTGGAGGTCTTTGCATTAGCAATTTAAAGCATCGTTGAAAGTACCAAGAACACAGCGCAAGAACCCAAAAGACAGAAATCTTCATACTCACCGCTGTGAAAACCTCAAATCTCACATTTTCTGGGATATTTCGGCACTTATTTGGGTATAATTTTACCAAAGTTTCAGTGACGAGTACTATCTCTGTACAAGGTCATGATGATGGCAGTAAGCGTCAATCAAATTGTAACGATGCACGGCGCAACATCCCAGACGACAGTCGTCTTCTTACTCGCCTACATAGCTTATCTAATTTTCTGCATTGCACATGCTACTGTTAGTCACATGTGAACCCAAAACACCGGACCTCAAGCCTCCACACTATTCGAGGTTTAAGCCTCCTGTGTAACACTGTAAAATACAAAGCAAAGCACTGATCAATCCGTGGTGTATAAATACATTGATTCTCCACTGAATCGTAGGATTATTCTGTAGAAATCGTACATTTTTATAGTTTTGTCACTGAATGTATTATTTAGTACAGGAGATTTTATTCAATAGTGTTGTTGTAAACTATAGACCGTACGTAATGGTAAAATGTTTCCATACAGAGGTAAGTACTGTTATAATTAAATACCTATTCGACGACGTCGTTATGATTTCTGAAATTAATCTCGTATTTGTTGAACGTTTTTAAATGTGTAACCTTTCTAATCGAGGGATATCTGAAATATTTCAATGTTCAATTTTCTCTGAGCCATAGGCATATTTCCATAAGTAGAATTTGTATTGACTAACGCACTTCAAGTCGGACTGTTTTTAATTTCATGTTTTAAACATGCATTACCCTAATCTATACACTACATCCTTGAACAATCATTCCTACACCAATTCTACGGATGTAAGAGAGTCTATATATCACAGTAGGTAGCTTTTGGAACACTGAGATATAATTTTTTAGTCTAAATTATAAATTAAATAAGAGTGTAACAGAATATGGAAAAACAAATATACTGATACACAGATAACCACAAATCTCTGCAGCCAATAATAATCATGAAAGTGTTAAGAAAAATATGCCGAAACTGGTTAAAAAGCGTGTAGGTAACATCCGCAAGAAAGCTTCAATACTAGTTTTATCTATAGATTTAAAATTTAATTAACAGAACACTGAACGGATTTAAACAGATCTGTTCACTTGTAGGCCTGTTTGTAGTTTATTTAAGCACGCTTTCAGTAGCTCAGATTGTTTGGAGTCGAATAACAAAATAAGGGAATTATGAATCAGAAACAATACTAAAATATCGGACGTGGCGTACTTTTAAGTATAATACTCGCCATTTGCCTGGAGGGACAGAAACCCACGACAAACCTCAGTGAGGATAGCCGGTTTCCGGTTTGAGATGTAAACCCGGGACCTTCTGAATACAAAGCAGGAGTAGTAACGACTCGACCACGACTTTCGTTCGATTTCAAGGAAATTAAGTTATTATAACACTAAATAAATCACAATGTAACTGCCTGTTACCTGATGAGAATATGGGTTTAAGGAAAATTTAACTACGTTATAAAATAGGTAAAAGTATTCATTAATTTCACATGCAACACTCCTATAAGAAGAAACGCCATTAGTTAACATATTTAATGAATAGAGCAGCTCGCACGATGTCTGCCACAGGTTACTTAGGATTTGAGCTTCTCACGGCGGTGCGTCTGAGGATGGCTGACTTCTGGGTTGTCGCGCCGTGTAGTCTGGTAGAAGTTTACCGACGTTTCAGAGGTACTTGCTGCGTATACCGTCAGGGCGATCGCCTACAACCCACAGGTCAGATATCTTCACAAAATAATTGCCCGACCCAAAACCGCGATGTTCGAACCAATCCCTCCCTTAACTATGTTTAATTTCTTTGTTTATATAATTACGTTTTATCAGCAGCATAGATCACAGGGGACAAATGGAAGAATTTTTGAAAATGATGGGATTATGATTGTAGGTTACAAAAAAATTAGGCTTTTCGCTGCTACGTAGCCGAGAATTGCCCTGTCGTCGTCTTCAGACAGAAGAAATAGGTATCTACTCTGGGGGGTAATACAAATTTTATGTTCAAAAAAGATATGCAGACCTGTTAACAACGGAGTGTATATACTGTGGAGATTTCATAACAACTTAATTTCAATCGCCTGATAGGAGTTCGCTCACATTTTCGATCCCTGACAGAATTCTTCCTCTAGCCTCTGCGTCCACACCGGTTCTGGGGCCCACCCAGCCTCCAATCCAATGGGTGCCGGGGTCTTTCCCTGGGGGTAAAGCGCGGCCGGGGCGTGACGCTGACCACTCACCCCCATCAAGTGCCGAGATTAAGAATGAGTAAGAGCCGTAATCCCCCCCCCCCCAAGCGCCTACATGGCGTATAGTGGGGCAGCTTTACTTTACTTAACTAACTCCCTGGTAGCAGAAACCCCAGTTTCTACACCGACAACTCCAAATCCCGCCACCGGCCACGATCCTGAGTCAACTAAATCCATTTTACCACCTCCCTAAGATCCATCGTGATGTTATCCTCCCATCTCTTTCTTAGTCTGCCCGGTGGTCATTTTCCAGAAGGATTCCCTACCAAAATCCTGTATGCACTCCTTGCATCCCCATGAGTGGTACATGTCCAGCCAATCTGAGCCTCGTATATTTTACTATCCTCATTATGCTAGGTAACCCAGCTTGATTTCAATTACTTTTATTAACATTAACCCACAGATATTTCATAAACATTCTAATGATACGAAAGAATTAAACAAAATACTTCATTATGGTCTTGTGACAGCTAATGGAGAATTTGACACTAGATAATTGTATGAAAACTCACTGATGCGCTATATAAGTTACAGAAGTACATTACCCGATTATTTCCAGAACATGAGTCTATGAAGCTATGAAAGTTTACAGTAAAATTCCTCGACTCTCAGATTTCGAATTAAAACTACCAACACTTCATTTAAATAATTTCCTAACACACATCGTCCCTAATATCCCACATCCATTGGTATTCAGATTTCTGCGATGACCTTGCGATCCTATACAATTCGTGTAGTAAGAAAATTGTACCGTAGACTAATATTTCCACCGTTTGCTTCCGTAACTGTCACAATGGCGTTTATCAGACGCAAAACAAAGCAAAGTAACACAGAATACACTTCACGACACCGGAAGTTCTTCGCGTAAGGGATATAAAGATTTAATTTTGCTCAGATTGAACTTACTAACCACACAGGGATGTTCCATCGAGTTCATTGACATGGCGCGTGTTGTGGAGAGTTAAAAGTAGGTAAGAATAAAATCTATTTCATCGCATTCTATATAGTAATAAGTCAATCACAATCTCTGCAGCGCTTGTAACACTAATGTGTAATAAGGATGTGTTCAAAATATATCCTGCACAGTGCACAGAGAGAAACATGGGATTCTTTTTTTCAGGATGAAAGAAATACGAACAGGCTTCGAATGAAAATAGACATTTCAGAACATTTGAACAGCGCATAAATTGCAATACGATTCCAACATGCACCCTGAGATGAATATTCTACTTCTAATTACACTTTTATTTTTTCGTAGATTTACTCTGTACGCTGAACGTAGAGGGCAGCTTCCATTTCACGTCTGTCCAGTTCCGCTGTATTCAAGTCTGTCAACTGAGTATCCGAATACGTCACAGGAAAAGAAGGAGAAATAAGAGAGGAAGATAGATGAGACAAGGCATCAGCGAGAGTGCAACAGAAAAAAGAAAGCCGGCATAATAATAAGTGTGGGACAAAAAAAGAACGAGTAGATACGGAGAGTGAAACTTGGGCACTGTGCCAAATGTTGTAGTAGGGTGGGGGGGGGGCCTGTATTTAGTTATTAGAATTCGGGCGTAGACGAAGCAGAATTCGAAGATTATCCTTACCTGGCGGAGGGACGTACTGTCGTTCCCGTAGGATGCCAGATCCAGGCAGAAAATCCAGTCATTCCCTTATGGAAAAACACGTTCCTCGCTTTTGTTTTGTTCTACAATTACAACAGCGTCACTGGCACTCACACATTGACAGCCTCAACAGACACAGCAAACAGACAGACGCTACTGAGCATAAAAAAGAGATACCACTTGGCTTTTGTATATTTCGAGCTTTAATGTCAGTAAGACTTGGTGCCGGCCGACAACAAACCAAAAAACATCACGGTTCTTTCCAGCATCCTAAATTTTACTAACCAGAGGTAGTTTTATTTCTTGTTTTTATTTATTTATACAATTTTCGGGACGGGATTTCACTTACAACGCGTACGACTGTCTCCCTACGCGGCCCCACAACGTACTGATGACGGGGGGGCAAACTGAGTCTGTACATTCCTCCAACCACCCCCGCTATTTCCCCCCATATTGAGCGGTGAGCAAACGTGTGTCGGAGTACGATTCTCTCTATCTCTCTTTCTCTCCATAAGCCCCGCCTCCCAATTCTGCACATAGCACACACGGATTTTGAACTAGCAAGGAAAGACTACACGCCAATGGGTGGAGCTACCCAGAAACCACTGTGTCCCTTCACGTCTCCACTGACCTACTTTCATTACGCCAAACCCACCCTACAGTTTATTTCTCTCTCCTTCCATCCTGCCCACCCAAATACTTTAACACTCACGCGCGCACGCGCGGGCGCACACACACACGCACGCACGCAAAAGCGCGCGCACACATAATATACACACAGCTTCCTTTTACCACCCAAAACTCGCTCATTCAGAACGAAAACACTATAAAACAGGCACCTCCAGTGTAACGCTTTCTGCGAACTCCATGCATGGACAGAAATAAAACAAGTCATACGATGCCTTCCTCTGGCTTTGGTTGGTTCATATCGTAATAAAATAGCGAGCGATGTTTTATTTCAGTCCCAAAACGAACCCCGTTCCCCCCCTCGATTTAGAAAAAAAATTCTTCAATTTGTCAAAGATCGACAACACCATTTCTCTCCGAAAAAACCAACAAACAAATAAAATAAAGTCGATCACAATATTTTTGATGAAAACATTATGACAAAAATGGGATAACATGTTTCACAGCAAAGCTGGAATAACCATTTTATTGCAAATAAATTTTTCCATGAAATTAGAAGGATCCAGCTGGTTATCTAAGGGCCAATGCCAAGAAGTTTTCTACTGTAGACCTTGCTCGAATACACACAAAAGGTGTAGAATTTCTTTAAGTTTACCAACGTTTCAGAAGTCTTTGCTGCCACCATCATCATGGCGATCGACCTGATAATGGAGACAGCCATTTTCGGACTCACCGCCTTGAAAACCTGAAATCTTATTAAAATTTTGGCGACTCTGAAGAGTTTAATACCACAAATAACAGTGATTTAAATGTGGCGTCATGATACCCTGAGGAAAATTAATTTTCCAACTTACTGAAGACAAAGCCAATTTTATCGACCAATACTGCCATCTATACGAATGCAATAAAAGTTCTTGGTATATTTGTAAGAGAATAACTCATCGCGTTCTAAATTAACAGACTGCTTTGTATATTTCTAAAACGATGAATTGTTAAAAAGCAGTTTCATGCACGAGGTTTCAGATGACGTCATATATTATTCTTATAAAGACATACAAGCCTTTACTTTATCCCACTCTCGAAAGAAAGTATCGAAAACATTATATTTTCTTCTTTCTCAGAAAAATAATTTATGAAATAGCCTATTAGGCTTACATCATCTTCAGTGAAGACAATACATATCAGAAATAAAGGAGAAGGCGGTTGAAACTTTCCAGCATCTAAGTTATATACCTTTAATAATATTAGGTCATTTCCTGTCTCGCACTGCAGAAAAAGGACTTTGGGATGACGTGGGAGAAGGAACGAAAAAGTAGAAGAGAAATGGTAAATGCACATTCACCATGAAAATAGCGTAATAATATTCCTGTGAGATTCCTACCGGTAGATCCAAACAGGTCTCTACTTCAACTTTTCTTCCCCAGACAACTTTTATTTGCGCTGCTGTTTTCCCAGCACAGCGTTGTGTATGTAAGATAAATTTTTATAACAGAAAATGTCGTTGACAGTGGCGGACAGTTATTGAGATATTCCTGTTTCGTACTATGGAGTTACGATTTGCGGTCCACAGACAGGCTACTCTGAAGTATTCGTGCTTCTCCCCTATCTCTCCCACAAAATGATGGAACACTCCATCATTTTCGAAATCATCATCCATAAAAATCTTCTAATGCGAAAGAATCGTCAAATCAATCAAGAAACTCAATGAGAATATTTTTTGACAATCTTAATCAAAAGGTAATTATACATAGTAATTATATATATTAGCGTAATCTCTCCTTTCTTGTTCCTGTTGGAAACAGGTGCCGGAATATAGGCATATAGCCTAATAATAAAAAACAGGTTTACCTTAATTGAAGCTACAGCTAACAGAGAATTCTTAAGTGTAGGTGCTCAACAAAACGTCAAGGCTAACCCATTGATCAGGTCTACGATGTCAGGCACGCCAGTTTTGACAGGGAGACATCCAACAAGCACAACATTTCTTTGATTTAATAGGTGATACTGTTTCAATTGAACAATAAAAATTTCTGCAAAACACTGCTAGAATTCCTGCTTCGTGTTCATAATGTCATGGGTTCAATTCTCGACCGGGAGATTGGCTATTATGACAGACATTCTTTGTGGTTTCTTCAGTCATTCCCGACAAATGTCAAAATGGTATCGCAAATTAGGCTACGAACGCTTCCTTTCCATATCCTTGTTATATTATTCATAACCGTTATTATCTTACCATTAGACGTTAGAAAATATATAATGAGACACTGACAGCGTCATTAAAGAAACCACAAATGAATTACTAAATCACTGAATGATATAACAATACATTACGCTTATGAAGATATTTGGAAAACAGACAGACGATGTAAACAAGATAATGGAGGAAATCAAGCTCGATCTATGTTATTCCCACAGTAATATTACGGTGTTAGAATCAAGAATAATGTAATGGATAGGCCATGTAGCACAAATGGGAGAAACAACATATGCAGACATTTTAAGTGAATGGACTCATGGGGAAGACGTCACTTGGAACAAGGAAACGGGCACGTGGAGATAACAGAGTGGGTATTAAATCAAGTGTCGCGCTGCTGCCTCGAAACTGTTCCAAAATTTCGAGGATGGGATCTCGCTTATGTCAACCGAGGTTTCACTCAGTCACCTCAGTGAAATAGCTATGGCACCTTAAACAAGCTACGACCAATAACCTTCCAATTCACAACACACTTGTAGTTAATACAGCATTTTAAAATAACTGAGGCAAGATGGAAAACAGAAAGAATGATAAAAAGGCACTCAGAAAACAAATAACGACTAACGAAAGATACTAACATAAGACCTCTACAGCCAAATTTGTATGTCTGCAAATGATATCCAGAAAGACGAGTTGCTGAGGTGTGACAATAATAGGAACCGTGTAAAATTACAAACATGGCTATCCGTTTCATTTTAAAGGACTCTCTATAGGCTTAAAGTTAGTTATAGAAATTTATAAAGTACAGGCTTACTGCATAATCTTAAAACTTCTGCAAGTCCCGCAGGAGTCTACAGCATTTATACGTTCCAACATGTCTAATTCAAAACGCATCACCATGGTTACAGCCACAGTGCGACCTGAATGCGGTATGTGACCCATAATTAACATCACAAAACAATGCGTGCAGGGATCTCGATATGGCGTACCAGCAGGTGCTTACAGCAGATCCACCTTTAACATTCAAGATGAAAACTATAACATTATGTCAGTATCTGACGTCTTTGCATCTTTACACTGACGCATATCATCCTGTTAAGATTGTTCGTTTTTCTTTACGTGTCTTGATCGCTTGCATACTGGGGTAGTGAGTTCTAATCCCATTCGAGGCATGGATGTATGTCATCGTCTTTGTGTGCTGAGCTGTCCTGTACAGGTACAAGGCCTTGCGACTCGTAGACTCTTAGTCCAAGTTGTCCTTCCAACTGCTGAAAAAACGATTCCTGAACATCCCATAAGAAGGCGGTCTAGGTCGCTGAAGAGGATGGAAAGAAATAACAATAAAAAGAAAGTCCTGCAGACTACTTATTCCGTCCTTGTTTCTTTCCTTCCACCATCAATCCTTCTTTTTTATTTCCCTCTTTCTTCCCTTATTCCTTTATTTCTTATAAAGTTTTTACTTGATATTCAGTTTTGCTCAGAAATGGCCTCTAACATGGATTACGAAACAGGAAACAAAAATGAAAGTGCTCTTATATCGACCGGTCGTCCTTAAATGGTCAGAAGCGTCACCAAAAATTGCAGAGCTCTCGGTATGACCAAGAAAAAATATGATCAGAAATAGATTTAGGGTAAACCATATAAAGTGCTGGATAAGTAAACGCCATTAACTTGGCATGTAAACAGAACTGCTTTGCTACTGTTGTCTTCTACGGCAGAGAATAAAAGGGGCCAAAACAGCAGACTAGCGGTGTGAAGAAAATGAAGTCTTGACAGGGTAAAAGAATAAGGAGAGGGCTTATTGGAAACGGCGCCTGGGAAGCAGATACCCTGTCGCCTAGCAACCAGAATCCAATTTCTACATCGGAGCTTTGGGCTGTTCTTCAAAGGCCTCATAATGCGTTATAAATACACATCATTCGCCTACGAAATATGCTATAGTGTGTATAAAATGCATTATAAAAGACGTATTTTACACGTACAACGATAAAACAACACTCTCATAACAAACTAAAAAACAAATATAATACTTTCGTAGTGAAATCCTTGTACTAAAAATCTGCTTTGGGCCTAGCAACAAAATGCAGACATTATTTATTATAATTTCATTATATAACACAACAGTCTTTCCTGGTTGTTAATTTTTAATCGAAGTTTATTTAGGTATTTTCCATATAGGCCTATTGATAGTCGCTTTCGTAATGATTTCAGTACCACAGCGAAGCACAAAGTTGACCATTTCCCGAGTGTAAAAATCCATGAACCATTCTATCAACTTCTTCACACGTTCTCATAGCGTGGAGCTATGAGAAAGAAATTTATCTCACATTAAGGAAGTAATAGACAAAGTAATTCTGACTTAAGACTACATCCTTCATGTAGTCTATTTAAGCTATTAGACTTTACACTGCTTTTATTTCAAACATATTACGATGGGCTGGCTACCATAGGGAAATAAAAGACACAAATTGTTTAAGAGAAACGTTATGGACGACCGACCCAGAAAATATCATAAGTTTTCAATATATGGCGTGGATTAAACTGGCTCGGGTCACGCAACAACGCCAAGCCAATCCACCGGTTGCACTAGTCATATTCAAGATGTTCAGTAAGATAAACCCCAAGGTACGACTTGATGGAACACAGAGGCTGAGAAGCAGAGCACTCACCCCCCACCCCCCAGCGCAAGGGTTTGAGTTCGTACATCGTGTTCAGGCTGTTCCTAACTTTGGCATCTCCAGAGTCCTGAAACAGGACCTGCAGTTGAGGGGCTCCCATGGGATTTAATACTTCATAATCTGCACGTTCTAGCACTTCGCCATTTGTACAGATCTCGGTCGTTCAGGCGTAAAAATTATCTTACAACACGATAATAAATTTATGCTAAAACGTGTAAGAAATTCCGCATCCTTCATTTCAGGTTTACCGATTAAAATGTTGCATGCATTTCTCGTCTATATCTACCATATGCACTATTAAAATGGCGCGTGTGAAAATGTTTCTGGTTCACCGTCTGAAATGTATTTACGATCAAAACAAGGCTAGGTAAGACTCCTTTTTCATGATAAAGCTCTGAGGTAGAAGGGTTCATTGATCCATTTTTCTTAAAAATTCCATTGTCAAATAAAAACTTAACATTTCAGCAAATTAGAAATTAAATTTGTTACCTGTGAAAGAATATTTCACTATAAGAAATTAAAAAGTAGGCTTAGTGCAAATATATAATGTAATAAGTTAGTAGTTAATTCATGACTTAAGAAAATATGTTCCTGCCACAAACGTATGTAAACAGAATAAATGAAATATACAAACAGACCTATAAAATTATATTCCGTAATATACAAATTAAATTAAAATAACCGTCTAGCAACAGGCCTCGTCTTTCAGAATGTGCATCATAGCAGGGGTTTTCAACCTTTTCGCTGGCGTACCTACCATTCTATCAACTTCTTCACACGTTCTCATAGCGTGGAGCTATGAGAAAGAAATTTATCTCACATTAAGGAAGTAATAGACAAAGTAATTCTGACTTAAGACTACATCCTTCATGTAGTCTATTTAAGCTATTAGACTTTACACTGCTTTTATTTCAAACATATTACGATGGGCTGGCTACCATAGGGAAATAAAAGACACAAATTGTTTAAGAGAAACGTTATGGACGACCGACCCAGAAAATATCATAAGTTTTCAATATATGGCGTGGATTAAACTGGCTCGGGTCACGCAACAACGCCAAGCCAATCCACCGGTTGCACTAGTCATATTCAAGATGTTCAGTAAGATAAACCCCAAGGTACGACTTGATGGAACACAGAGGCTGAGAAGCAGAGCACTCACCCCCCACCCCCCAGCGCAAGGGTTTGAGTTCGTACATCGTGTTCAGGCTGTTCCTAACTTTGGCATCTCCAGAGTCCTGAAACAGGACCTGCAGTTGAGGGGCTCCCATGGGATTTAATACTTCATAATCTGCACGTTCTAGCACTTCGCCATTTGTACAGATCTCGGTCGTTCAGGCGTAAAAATTATCTTACAACACGATAATAAATTTATGCTAAAACGTGTAAGAAATTCCGCATCCTTCATTTCAGGTTTACCGATTAAAATGTTGCATGCATTTCTCGTCTATATCTACCATATGCACTATTAAAATGGCGCGTGTGAAAATGTTTCTGGTTCACCGTCTGAAATGTATTTACGATCAAAACAAGGCTAGGTAAGACTCCTTTTTCATGATAAAGCTCTGAGGTAGAAGGGTTCATTGATCCATTTTTCTTAAAAATTCCATTGTCAAATAAAAACTTAACATTTCAGCAAATTAGAAATTAAATTTGTTACCTGTGAAAGAATATTTCACTATAAGAAATTAAAAAGTAGGCTTAGTGCAAATATATAATGTAATAAGTTAGTAGTTAATTCATGACTTAAGAAAATATGTTCCTGCCACAAACGTATGTAAACAGAATAAATGAAATATACAAACAGACCTATAAAATTATATTCCGTAATATACAAATTAAATTAAAATAACCGTCTAGCAACAGGCCTCGTCTTTCAGAATGTGCATCATAGCAGGGGTTTTCAACCTTTTCGCTGGCGTACCTCTGATTATAATTTAACACATTAAATGTACCACTAACCAAATGCGTTCAGGGAAAACTTATTTATGTTAATAGTATCTTTTGATTTCATTACTTAATTCGCGTACCACCAGTGGTACGCGTACAATAGGTTGGGAAACGCTGGTCTAGAGACGTTTACCGGAATTAAGCAACGCCACGAATGGTTGTATGATTCGAACTTCGGTAATCACGGAATGTCAAACGTGTGAGATTTCTCGTACTGAGTTTTTGCTTGTCTACAAGCTGCCGGCCCATTAGACGGAGAACCAGAAGTTATCGGCCTAATCATGTCGAAATCATATGTGAACGCAGACGGGAAATGAAAACTGCCTATAACATTTGTTGCAGGCAAGACGATTTTGAAATTAAACTTATCTCAATTACTTAACAACTTCTTCGTTATACAGACACATCCAATTACATTACACATTAATAAGAGTTGGATACATGTAGTTTGATGCAAGTAACTAAATTTATATCGACATTCGAAGTGTGATAATTATTTAATGACGAGGAAGTTCCGAGAATTTACTTCCCTTCTCAGATTCTATTATGAAAGAACTTAAATGAAAAATCAAACGTTGTTGTAACCTGCTCCGCATTCGGGAGGCGACAATTTCGAGTCTCGGCCGCGACAGAGGCTGTGTGATATTTAGAAAGATTTTCTCTGCCCGTTCAAGCAAATGCTGACAGCGAGAGGTTCGTTCGGGGGTAAAATTGTCCACGTTATTCTTTTGGGTTGAGCCAGCGTGTGGATTCGTAGGTAGATACCAAAGTTTCCGAAAAAACATACAGCCATAGAGATGGATATCAACGATTCACCTATGGGTGCACATGGCGTCACAACCCAGAGCAACATCATCGACAAATGGTGAGCGAGATGACTGATTCGCGGTTTATTAACACACGCTTTCCCAACCGAACAATTTGTATTTTTGTGACTATTGTATGAAGAGGAAAGAGTACAGAAGCGATCGTGGTCTAATTTAAAGTACTGTACCAACATTTGCATAGAGACAAGGAGAAATAACAGGTTCAATAAGTATAATCGGGCTCCTTGACTGGATGAATTACAGTCTATGATTTATTTTTAGGTTATTTAACAACGTTTTACACTTACATACATCCTAGATGATGGATGATGAACAATAACAATTATAATCTCAAAGGTTGTAAAAGCGTTTATGGGTGATTTTAAGGAACAATCTCAGTATTTTCATAGAGAGACTAAGAAAACCACGCAGTATTATGATTAGAATGGCTGGCCTCCGTATCTGAGGGAGTTATAGACTATGATTATTTTATATTTGGATTGCTTAACAACGATTTTCAGTTATGCACGTTACATAGCGTGAAATAGTAGAATAACTGAATGCGATGAATCGGTAAGGCTTCTGGAGGGGTTGTGGCCTATTTTAAGGAGCAACACCAGAATTTATATTGAGGGACTGAGGAAAATAACGTAAAAATAAGTCGTAATTGTAGGCTTTGAGAAGAGGCAATTAGCTTATATGTTATTTAATCGTCTATACAGCGTCGAACGGTAGGATACTAAGAAATAAGTCTATACTGACCTAATTTCCGTTCGCTGTTTTAAATTTCCCTCAGGCTTGCTTTAAAATGTAGCTAATTTACTATTGTATGCCTATACATACATTAAATTACATATAGAATACTCCAGGCATTAATTACAAAAAATTCATTTAGGAAGTCAGTAGTTAATTTAAAAATATTCGTTTCTACACTGCCAGATAAGCCTACGTACATGCACAAAACAGTACTAATTGCACTGCATGTGATGAATGGAGCAGCAGATTATTTATTTGTAGAATCTGCTAGTAATTAATAAAGGAAGGTATGGAGTTTAGCTCGTATGTGCCAGGTGCCACAGATAGAAAGGTTTATGGAAACCTGCATGTTAGCACGACCAGCATACGTGAGCAAATTATCATCAACAAACTCGGAGATGGGGGTATGAGGACATCACCATATCACAATGCGATTTATTTGCTGTTATCGACCGTAGCATATCGACTAGTGACACGGAGAGAAGATAGAACAAATTTCAATATGTTTTGCAACTGACGCAGCTCAGTCTTAAATCAATAATTAAAAATTATACTGAAGCTGGGTGCTAATATGGACAACGACGATGAATGATGATAATGATGATACGACACGACTCAGTGGTTATGATGACAATGGTGGTGATGTTTCACATACGGTCGCCCGCTAGCCTGAGATGAGTTCATTTTGATTTGTTATATCTAGGTATATTTCGAAAACTTTGGTCTAACGAATGAATTGTTTGTTGAGAAGGAAACAAAGAAAGGTGCAAGAATGATCATAGTACACACTACGCAAAACCAGTATAACAAACAGAGGAGTAGCATGTGACTTAAAACAGATAAACGTGTCACTGTATAAAACCAAGGCAGCAGGTACAGTTATGAAGTAATTATCAAAGCGACACCGAAAATAAACTTCATTTTATCACCAAATGGATATGATAGAAGAGGTAAATAGTATCTGCAACGCTTGTTGACAGCAGAGTAGGCGAAAGCTAGGTAAAATATATATTGCTGTTATTCGTAAAGGAAAAACAGAAGAGTGATTAACGACCCACGATCCGTGACCATCTAGTGATTTATTCTGTATTAACAATAATAACAATGTGTAATTATAACAGTACCAATTATACGTCTGCTAAACAGAATGATAACTCGCAGGTAGTCAAAAATTTCAGTTAAGATATCAGAATGGTGTTTGGTTTGAATAAGTGTACAAAAGTGGTGTTAGAATAGAAAAATGTATTATTTCCCATGACCTATTAATAGATGTGGAAGCATTATGAAATGTGAGACGAGAGTGTGTTAGACATGAGCGGACGAAGAATAAATTGAAAAAGGAATTACTAGAAGATGACGCTGATCTTAAAAACTTAAATACATGCCAGGAATTAAACAAAAGTTGTCGGTACGCTTGCACCAATCCTTTGATGCAGCTTTGAGTAATAAATTGGGAGATTTGAAGACGAGAAAATGTTATCAATGTACGGACTGCGTTACAGTAAGGCAGATAAAACAGAAATTAGTGTCAGGGAACAATTCCTTAGTATCACAAAACATAATAGTAACAGTGAACCCAAAACAAATTCTCTAAACAATCAATACTAATCAATGACTTAGGCGTGAATAAAGTTAATAAAATCCCCAGAAAATATTGAAGAAACAAAGCAAGAAGTCAGGTATGACACAATTAATAAAATGAAAAATCAAATTAATGTATGGAAAATATATTTGAAATCTGGATGCCAAACTCATCAGCAAAAGAGACATTTATTTCACTTACAAAAGGATAACTTGAAATGATAAACTTAAAGTAACATAATCTTAAGTAAGACGAAGTACTGACTACCAACATCACGCTACAAAGATAATGACAACAGGAAATATAGAGTATGTCAGCATTTCGATGAGACAGTACACCACCTAACAGTGGAGTGTCCAGTTGCAGATCGAAAAGTTCAATATATCGTCATGATAGAAAATACACACGATTGTATTTCAAAGCTCCATCTGCGAAAGCGGAAGTTTGAATCACGCTAAATATGATTAACTGTTAGAATACATAATTTTTGCAATAGGATATATGACGTAAATATTAATAATTCAGACATTCGAAGACTCCCATTAAACCGAAGAGAAAACAAGTAAAATAAAATACGACTTCTCACCGAAACAGACACTTTGGCAAAGGTTTGGATACCGGGCTACACTTCTCTTAAGCCGATAAGCTTATTTCCCTAACAGGAAATTCCGACGAGAAATCGAAGTTGAGATGCACAACCTCGATCAATTCTAGTAACCTTGGGGAGGAGTGCTGCATGCTGGTCTTATCGAATAATGGAAATAACGCGATGATATAAGCAGCTAGAATCATACGCACATACACGCTTGGATGGTTTACAACCAAACATATATTTTCCCCCTTTCCTTGGAAGACGATGTGGTTCAGATGCTATACATTCTGACACTGACATCCGGATGTATCTCGAGTCCGGATGTGTGAAGATAGAGCTGCCATAAGCAGCAGCATATGCTGTGATGGGGTCTGTCACAGCGAAAGCAAGTCAAGGCACTCCGTGAAGTTGACGGCATAAACATACAGACTACAACCAGCAGAATACTGAAAATGTCGATGAAATTTACAGGCCGAATATCAGGATTTATTAAAAAATAAAACCTTATCTCTACCAAGGTACTGAAGTACTGATATTCTCAGACGGAGATGAAAGAACGTATTTCTAGCTTTTCCATACCACCTCCACTCTGTTTAATATACGATATATCGTGCATCACCGACGGATCAGATTAGCTCTGAAAATTTCAAGATTCTAATCGGTAAAACTGCAGGAAAGAGACCAGATGTAAGACCAAGGGACACATGGAGGAAATACTGAAAAGGACTTTTGAGAAATAGGTGTGAACGAGATTCATCTCGCTAGGGGATGGGGGGGAACTAGTGTCGGGCTCTTGTGAACAGGTAACGATTCGCAGAGGACCAGAAGAGGCGGGACGGGGGTTTCTTGACAAGCTGAACGATGTTTTCCCAGATACTCAGGTTACATATCGTCAAATTGTAGGATAAATATGAATGTTGATTTAAGAATTTCACAGAATAACACGATAGTTGTAATATATTTTAAAATACGATACCATAATTTTCCTGAGTGATAGAGAAAATCCACGAAAAACAAAATAAATTTGGGAAAAAGTTTACGGATATTATTTAAACTTGGTATAGTAAGTCATACAGTTATAAGTAACTCCCAATCTTACTCTGCAATTAGGCTACTGGACTGGTCAACACGTAAAACGTTATGAAAACGAAACTAACCAGTCTTCACTAATTTTAGGCTGATGAACACGAAAATCACATTAAAATTTGTCGATTTTCTCATGGTTTCGAATTACGGTTGGGGTCTCCTCTCCTACTGCCATTTTGTAAACCACAAAACATATACGGACTGCTCTGAGAGCGAACTCAGGCCTTCGCGAAAAGAAGCCGGTGACTAAATCACTTAATGTAGGCTACAGAAATTTCTAGTGGTGAGAGGTGTAAATATCGTATCCTACTGCATAAAATAAGTACAACTTATGAAGCCCCTCATTACAACTTTCTCCAGGTTCATAGTAATTAAAACCTTCTTAGGCCCAAATATTATCTTCAACACCTCAGTCTATGTTCCTCCCTAAGTGTCACAGACTAAGTTTCACACTCATATAAAAACTAAAGGAAAAAGTTTAGTTTTGTATATTTTAATCATTACATTTTTAGACAGCGGGCAAAACTACAAAAGGTTCTAAACTGAAAGGTAGCAAGAATTACATGAATTTAATCCGCTCTTAATTTCTTCATTAATTAAATTATGATTTGTTACTGTCGCTCCCAAATATCTGAACTTTGCCACATTTTTTCAAAGGATCCATTAGCTCTCTTTATTTTACGATTTCCCTGCATTCTGGTGAGGAGACATGAACATACATTTCGTTTACATACAGTTCTACAATTGTTAATTTATAATTACGAAAACTCTGTTGTTGGAGGTTGGAACATTCAAAGGAATATGAGAGTCATGAGATGTTCATTTTTTAAAACAGAATGTGACAATCACGTGAGGTTATGGAAGTAAATAAAGGGAAAGACATGGAAGTAGTGGTTCTCGGCTAGTTGATACTGAAATACAACCCAGTGTTCAGAGCTTCAGAGCTTCAGAGCGACAGAGCGAGAACGGCAAGCCACTGGCTGCGCGCGCACATAAGCATCTGATTACAAGACTAACCTTTCATTTCCGTTGTAAACTTTCCAATACGTTCAAGAGCGCAGTTTGCTGCAGTGGATTGTTTTTATACAGAAAACTCTGCTTTGTCCTGACGAAATGCTTATTTCATCTCGTAATTCACACCTAAAAGGACGGGAAATGTGGTACGATGTTCACATCGACTGCAAATTGAGAGGATAATGATATCTATTTTCGGATTTTTACCTTTTTCAGTTTAAAAGTAAATGTAATTAAGAATAACATGATGGACAGCCAAAAATAAAATAAACTTTATTTTACTTAATTCAAAAAGAACGATTATTGATAAATAAAATAAATTTACATCTACCTAATATGTATATTACTTTATAAAAACGTATAAGTTTTCCTTCAGCTTTTAACTCATCTTCATGTTCCAGGACATTGAACACTCCGAAGATAATCGTGCACAAGACTTCCTGAAACTGCTTCATATTTTATTTGAGTTTCAGGAGTATCACTGCATAAGGTTGGAATTAAGATAGCTGCATACATAAACAATGCTTGATATTCACTCAGTGCTGTGCAGTTAATACAAAGTCATTAAATAGCCTACTTAAAACTCAAGCTTATCCTGTGCATAAACTGCTTTTATCCCATCTGAATCTACATAATCTCCACTTTTAATGCAAAATTGTTAAGTGACCTACAACGTATAATTATAACGCTGATAATACGTCGCACAAACATGACTCTTCAAAACATCACACATCATCATTCTGATTCGGCAATGGCTATAGGCCTACAACTGGTACAGCTGATAGAGAATCGTAAAATAATTAAGATAAAATCACTTTTTAATTCACCGTATATTATCCCCTCTCATCTGTCAGTTCTTCGTAATATTCACATAAAATAAATGCACAGTCGTTAACTCGCCTGTGAACTATAAAACAAATGCGGTATACGTAATTTCCAAATCTGCTAATCCACTACATTCCACCCACGCCTATACCTCAATACCTTTTTCGTTTATTGCAGATGCAAATCTTGTGTAGTTTTTGTTACAAAACGCGGAGAAAATAATTACTATCGTTTATATTTCGTAAACATTTACAGTGTCAAAGAACACTTCAAACAAATTTTATAGAACTATAACAATCTTTTATCGAACGAGCTGTTTTAAAGTATTGACAAATCATCTTTTGTACTTCATTGAAATTAATGGTTATATTCCATCGATATCAGCCAAAATCAAATTCACCCTACAAACTTCAAAGTAGATCACTAATACCATAATTAATACGAACGATTTCAGTAGCTAGCAACCTGCGTAAAACAGATGTACATGACCTTCCGTAGACTCTGTGACTCTGCAAAGAACACATTACCAAACTACAGATTCAAATGGAGGCCGGGAGATGACACCTGTCCCTACAACATTGTCTTCTGTACCCGTCACACGTTTGACAGGAGCACCTCCTGACTTATGACTACAGCTCAAAAGTTTTGACATCTTCCCCTGTCTCTCTCAGGAATACAAAACACGCACTCAGTGTCTGTACAGAGAGATTAATTACAACACCGGCAGTCTATACCGTTCTGCTCTTATGTAGTCTATTCTTCTCTTGGACAATGCTCAAAGCCTTCATCAGGTTTTTATGTACCTACTCGTAAGGAATTACCCCCCGTCCCTCTAGTAGTATACCTAAACAGTACACTTCTGGCAATTTGTCCTCCTTTTCAAAGTCTGTAACCATTAACGCAACGTTTAAACTGCTAATTGCAAAATTATATGAAATACAATCTAATATATTTTCCCTTCTTTACCAGATCTTAGTGTCAGTACCTTTCCACCTAGAAAAGCGATTCTAGACGAAGGGTACAGGGTTACGTTAAATATATTTCAAACATTTCCGAACAGGTCTAGAAAGCCTAAAAATATATTTTCGTTTTTATAATACACGTAGTTTAAGACTAAAATTAAGTTCCCATTGAAAACGGGTCCTAAAATCTCTCTCTGACACTACGTCATACGTAGATTTAAAAAGGCCCACATATGCTGTTCTATACGAAAAGTAGTGCGTAAAATCATATTATGTAACAATTTTAGCATTCTCCCAGTAAGATAACTCTACAAGGTCTTATTCTGTTTAATATACAGTAATTAAATTACTAACCATAAAATAACTCTGAATAATAGGCCTTAAACTACCAGAATAAGAGTGTCTAAAAGTGGTACTATGAAATGCCTTATTCAGTGCGCCATATCATAAGTATTTAAACATAACTAATAGATTACTGGAAAATATGTGTATCGTTTGATGATTGTACTACAAATTGCCTGGTCTGCAATATCACATTAATATATCCTACCCTCGGCTCTTCAGCGAAGTTGTACGCATTCCTTGGTGTGATACAAAATAAAATTAAGGAAGACACAAACCGAAAAAAAATCCAACTTAAACTATCTTTGTAGGATTTGATGTTCTTATGGTGGCAAGTATGAAGAAGGCTGTCTTCTGGGTTGTAGTGCCGTGTAGTCTGGTAAAAGTTTACAGATGTATCAGAGGGTTTTTGCTGCCTCCATCATCAGAGCATCGGTAAACTATTACCACACTACATGGCACAAGAGAGCCATCTTCCAACTCGCTGCCGTCAGAACCTAAAATGTCACAAGATATTACTGTACATGTATATACTAATTACCAATTTATCGCGGAATGAAGTTCTAACAGAATCAAGCTTCTAATGTAAAAATCATTAATAAACCAATACGATATCAATAATAATTCAGGGGTTTGTTGTACCACTTAATTCACGAGAACACCTGCGTCCGTTAATTGAACTGGCATGTCGCACTAACCAGAAGTTTCATTAACGTGTCCACAGCAACCCGTCACTGGACCATATTCCGAGTCTGATGGATCCAGGACCCTTTCATCTACGCTCGTCTCCCAATCGACCTATTCCCTTCAGGCTTTACGACTAAAATTTTGTGTTCATTTATCATTTACATGTCTCCAGCCTCTTATTACTTCTGTTCAAACACATTCAGTCTACTAGTATGACGATGTCTGTCTTGTGGATTGTAACGTCGACTGTAAAGCAACGCTAGTCAATGGTCAGATTTCTCAAGAACTGAAGATGATGTCACACTAGATTAGACCTACAAGTACAGTAGTTAACAACAATAAGAATAACTCGTGACAGCCATATTATTAAATATTGAAGATGCTACATTAGTAAGAAGCTGAGTTAGGTGAGGTTCTACTAGAAAGTTTTGTGGGATATATAAAATAATTTTAAGGTACAGTTAATCGAGGACCGAAATAAACAACAGAACATCAGTGGAGTGCATTCGATAATCCGTTCTGTTACATGTTTGCGTCCAAAATTGGAGACATAAATTAAATTCTAAAAATTCTAAATGTAGAATTTGGAGGAGCATAATTATATGATATTCTATCATCCCTGACATATTTCAAAATAATTCCGAGGATACAGAACTTTTAGCAACATAGATTACAAAAACAGAATCCACTCACAAAATGGAAAGAAGAGCAAAGCGATAATAAAAGTGTAAAATATAACAAATTATATTATTCGCGTGATATTATTTTTATACCCTATGTAGCGTCTCTTTGTATTCTCCCCTCATACACACGTCCATTCCTCTGCGGTTCGTTTGCCCACACCGCCCACTCTACAGACCAGCCACACTTGTTTTTCGGAATTTCACGGGTCCGCCATAATCTGATTATCGATTCAGAATGGAAGGCTTTTCTCCTCTTTGTTTGTTCAGGAACTAAAGCCAGGGACCACGCATGCAGCGTCACGGCGACTAACGTCACCATCTCAAATCCACACAAACACGACGGCAGTTTCGCTACAGTGCTTTGAAACCAAACGCATCAGCAGATAGTTTGAACACCCGAGAACGGTTTGTCTTAAGCAGTCGGAAATAATGTAACGAACCAGCCACTCTCACAAACCCAAGAACGACCACGTAGTTTATTGGTTTATCGTCATATCTTTTTCTCAGGCACGAACGTGAAGTGTCCGTTCTGGTGTTCATTTCTGCCTCAAACCGGATAAGGTGAGATTTAAGGTTCTCATGGTGGGGATTATGAAGATGACGTCTTCAGGGATGTTACGCCGTATAGTCTGTAGAGTTTACCAACGTTTCAGAGCGACCATCGTTTGATGATGGAGACAGCAAGCACCTCCGAAACGTCGGTAAACTTCTACCATACTACACGGTACAAAATCGCAGAAGGCAAGTCATCTTCACAGGAATCGAACAATTAATCGACTGAATCTTTAGTTATATAGCGACAATAACAAAATACATAATTCGGTTAATTCTGAACTAGTTCAATCCATTCGATCAAGTTCTAATACGGAACACATATTTACTTAAGATTTAGAAGTAACACTTTCCATGCTGCACACGAGATATCTCTCTTAGATATGTTTTTTTTCTGGTTTGGATGCATTTGGTACTTGAGAACATCAGTGAAAGAAGCGTCTGTTACAATCCGTGAAATTTGAAAGCGAACTATAACCGGCTGTTCAAAAACAGAAAATATAGACTAGTAGTCTAAGACGAAAGTTTTAAAAAATGAAAAATAGAACACGGAAAATTTTGATGCGTGTTGTGCGTGTTAAAGCTTTTCCGAAACAGTTTAGACCACAAATCTGCAGATGCCAGAAAAAGACTTTGCAGAATGTGATAGAGCCTACTCAGGCAGGAGCGTACACGTCTCACTGTTCTGACAAGCAGAGGCCGGATATCGCATGCTACCGCGAGCTGTACTTCGTCATCCTGTGCAAGCGACGTACCTCGTATTCATATGTAAATCTTCGTACCAAGGCAAACGTTGGAGAGGAAATCGTAGGCATAGTTCTCTAGGCGACAGAGTTCTTTTTTTCGTATCAACATTTTCTCGAGTCCCTTTTTTGCAGCACCCCTCTCGTCTTAGCTGACTGGCAGGGTAGCCCACCTACCCCTATAGTCAAAGGATCTCTCTCAACCTGCACTAGCAGGCACAGTCATTTACTAGTTCCCAGCCAACACATTCACGCCGGAAGGGAGACACTGCTTCTTCGCCATGAAAGAAAAGTTTCTTTCTTCTTTATATAAACACCATCTGATCTCCTTTTCTGGAAGAAAGAATTATACTATTCTCCTACTGTGCCTCAAGCTTGTCATATGGACAGAAGCTTAAAGGGAGAAATATTATTCAACGCCAGAAATGTCAACAAATTAACCACATAAACGTTATACTTTTCAGGACACAAAAAATCTGTATCAATGAATTGATATAATACCAGTTATCTGGTATTAGAAATATGAAGGATATGTACTAATGAAGATATACAGAGCAGATATTCAATGCCTTTGAAATTGTTATAATACGCAGTCCCACACAACCTACTAAAGTGTTTTGTGTTGGTCCTCGACTGGAACAAGTTGCCGGTTTCATTGTAAAAACAATGTAATGGAGTACAACGATGTTCAGAAATTAAAGCACGGAACAAGGCATAGAATTACAAAATAAATTGATGTATGAAAAATAAAATATTAGAGGAACGAAATAACACCAGCTGCAGTGCCAAATAAGGACTAATGTTTTCAAGCAAGAGTGTACAGCCGTTGTTGTGAACTACTTCATAACAAAAAAATTCTCAGGCATTGAACATTCAATGTAGACTATACACACATAAGTAAAACCACAACGCAGTGGTTCAGCGTGTTTGAAATTTGTTGTTCTTAGTAACATTTGAATTTGTTTGTGGCGAACTACGATTATAAAGAGACAACAGCCCGCTAACATAAAACAGGAAGACTTTACTGACAACGTAATGTAGTGTATAGTTTATGAATTGCGGTTATTCCATTGTGCCTGGTGTCACATCCAGTAAGGAACTGAGATATACGGTGGTAGGTCTTCTCTGAAGAAAATAATATCAATGACAAACTAATTCAATGGTGCGTAGTCGTCCGTGAAGAACTTAGAGTTAGTCACAAGACTGAGACATTCCCTGTCGCGAAGCTCAAAAGTTCAAGGTTCATCAACATCGTCACAAAATCCAAGTTTCTTCAGTTCATATGTTTACAAAAATATTAGAAGATATACAGAAAGATGTAAACGGACTTTAACTGGCGAAAAGATGTCGCTGTTGTCTTTCAAGCCAAAATTATCACAACAAAAATGGATGTTTGTAGAGTGAGAAATACTAGCCTACACACAAACACGAGAGAAGTTTGTAGAATCTAAATAAACACAGTAGCGTCACACGTTTTCAAGAATTAGGTCCAATGAGCTATTTGTACTATTATTAATGTGTGTTTGGTCTAAAATAAGTCTATTAAGCCCTGTTTTGATTATCGTCTGAATGTTGCTATTGACCTCTGAAAATAAATTCCTCCAGCTTCAATCAACCCTTGTTATTTTCTGCCGTTACCAAACCTCCTGCCTCATATGGAAATAAGCCTTGCCGGTGTCTTACATAATTTACTTTGAGATAAGAATCAAATATTAAGGTCACTGTGACATGAATTTATTTAATAAAATTTAACTTATATTCTCCCTGTATCCCTACTATTTCAATAAACATTTAAATTTTTTAAATAGTCTTTATATACGACAAACAATAATCATCTGAATAGTTACATTCTTCTATCACGAAACAGACTGGTAGCTTAAGGAAATTCAATAACTCGCGTTTTCTGATGTTGAGAAAGAATCTCCATTGCTAAGTATGCTTAATGTTCACAAGGCCCATCTAAGAGCCCACGAAAGTACGATAAATTCTCTATTCTCTTCCACAATTTAGAAATGTATTCACCAGAAGCAGTAAAGGTTGCAAATTCCATGCTGAGTGCTCCTGCTGGTTTTGTATGCATTGACATCACAAACTGTGCACTGTGAAATCGACAAAAGTAACTTCTGCCCGTAGTCCTTCTTTTGAATGTCTAGTGAACTGAAAGCATCGGAACTCGGGGCAGAGGTCTGCATGACAATGCCGAAAGTTCGCCCACTGCCTCAAACGACGTCCTCCCTTCCTAATATAGCTCTGAACAAGTAAATCGAAAGGATTTGGCGACTGTTACATGAAATATCATGTTATATCATTCGAATTCTCCAAAACGCAAGGCTACTTAAAATTCATGACTGAATAACTGGTTCTTTCTTGATTTATTTAGCGACGCTTCTAAATTGCCAATATTATTCAATGTCAAATGGCAGGATAATTTTTCTGTAAATAAGTAAGTGCAAAAGGATGAGGAACTAAGCAGTTGTCGATTATTTTAAAGCACTTTCTACGAATTTGCTTTGAAGAATTAATAAATACTGTTGTGTAAGCCGGGACCTCCCAAGCAGTAAGCAAGAATGTAAACCACGTGAACTTGTGACAAATAGATACTACACTAACTAACTTCGTGAAACACAGTCCACATTGAGAAGCTAATAACCGCTTGGCTACTCAATAAAACATCCGCCTTTAAGGAATCAATTCATATGTTCATCACAGTGTCCACAGGAGCCCTCCAGTGGACCCTGTTTTGAACTAAATTAGTTTCTGATGTCATGTAAAATCTCGAGGTCATCTGTAACATATCGTAAGACGCTAGTTCTTTCATGTGTGAAGAATGGTTACGGAGTTACGCCAAACAACTAAGCTGGACTGGACAGGCACCCACCTACTAAAGAAAGTGCTGTTGTTATCGGCATCAAATACTCATCATAACAGGTACGCGTACATATCTGTGACATGTACTTAATAGTACTGAATAATTAACACAAAGTCGTTCAATCGTCTTAATGTAGGTTCAACTACATTTGAACTGTTCGGAGTCGGTGGCTGTATGCTTAACATAACCACAAATAATCGACCCCAGTTCCATCATCCATTTAGCAACAATTGGGTTCAATTAAGTAATTATACGTCTAAGCACACTTTTTAATTTACATACCTGATGACAGCACACAAAATCAAGACCTCTGCTTAATCGCGTTTGAATCACAAACATGCCTGAATTTTACACATAAACATTCCATTGGAAAACTTCCACCCGAAGAAAAAAACCTATGTAACCTACAAATACTGCATATGATTATAAGACAACTTTACGTAACGGATGGGCCTATATTTCACTACAATATCATTCGGATTTATTTTACGCTTATGTTACTTTTAACCACAATTTTAAATACGCCACTTTGCAACATTCTCCTCAGTTTCAACATCAGTTCAATTTAAATTCTATTTTGACCCCAATTGGTATAACGTACAGAGATTGGCTTGAGCGTGGTATAACAGTACCTAGACATGTTTGTTGAAGTTTTTATTACTATACTGCGGACAGGATTTGATGCAAAATTTCTAAATAAATTTCCTGAAACTCTGTCATCCTCTAATTCTAATTAAAGTACTTCTTGTTTAAACCAAAAACTTAAAACACTAGGTTGAAAAATAGCATTCCAAAGTGTCAGGCGATGTTCAAACAATTCTGAAATAAACATATATAATTAATGTAAAATTCCGTTTCGTATATATATATATATATATATATATATATAAAAAAT
>NW_019060761.1:135557-149676 GCF_000696155.1 Zootermopsis nevadensis | reverse complement strand
GAGTTTACCAGAAATTGACAAACTAAATTCAAAAGCTGTTAGTCGGGGTACAGATGTATCCTACCCACGTGCGACAAAAATATAAATATTAGTAAATACCTTCCTCAGAGATACACTGTGTTCAATCTAACTGTGTCTCTCGCAAACGTTGAAAGTAGCAGATTATGCTCATGCAGACATGTAGACCCAAGAGAATAACATGGAGTTTACTTTCGTTGCGGCATTCAAAGCACAAACGGCCAGTCCACGAAACAGACGATGCACAGTAGGCTACGGAAATAAGTTAGTAACATTCTCCTCTCTTTCTAGTCTCCTATATGTGACGTCACCAAACGACACAGTTACGTTGTAGCTACGTACACCACTCTTAAAGTCACCAAATTCTGAGAGAATATTATAGTACTTTGAACGAAGGATGTGAGAAATTATTTTTTTTATTGAGAATTACGTCATTAATCATCTTTCTTTCCTTATTTCTGTTTGTCTCTACGTTTCCTCTACCCTTCCTCTCTATGCTTAGTACATCCTGGTTGATGCTGGAAAGTTTATTTTTAAAAATTAAAATCGCGATTAGAAACAGTTTTCAAATACGAAATTCCCATCAGCTCAAACTTTACGCTAACCATGTGTACACGCCGACTCATGTTTGTAGTGATATATTATAATATCAACGTCTTTAAACAGTAGACTGCAGCCATTTAAGACAGAAACTCATTACCAAAACAAATGGTAGTCTAACCATCTTAACGACCAGAATTAATGAGACATGGATTTTGATCATCTTGTAGTATTTCGAACAAAAGACGTTTCGGGAATTGTATCCTTTTCCATTCTAAGGCATAAGATAAGGATTATATACTAAGTTGAATCCGTTAGAAAGACTTAACTTCTATCACTGGTCCAAATAATGTTTCCGAAATCGGAACACTAGCAGATGGGCAAAATTCATATTCTTAGTAATACTAATTCCAACACACCGTCCTCAGAACATTTTCCAACTCCCCTCAGTAAACACAACAAACTCAAATCTCTGGCTGTAACCTGTGAACACAATGGCCACCGATTTAAAAATGAAAACGTTTACTTTTATTTTCGTTCAAACGGGAAAAAAGTTCGTATCCCTCGACTCGAAAGCATTGTGGTGATTGGCCGTCCACTCTTCCTTCCATATCATATTGTTTTGTCGATTTGGCCTGAGCACATCATCGAGTCCCCAGCGTCCTCGAGCACGCGAGAGAAGTTCTGAAGGTGGCCCCTGGGGGGAGCCAATATCTCTGGCATCAGAACATCAAGTGGCAGTGAACAGTTCCATCGTCCACCAACTCCTACAACTTCTCAACAAGACGAAGGAGGAAATACACGAGACAAATATACACAAATGACAATAGCAAAGAAAAGTACTCTAGGATACAAAATTGGAATTTGGGACCTACCAGAAAAAATCTACGACATCCTTCTACAATTCATGAATATGTTTCATCGTGTAAGTCAGTCGTATAGCAGCAACACATAAAATAACCGAAATTTCAAGCATTTGTGTCAGCTGTTCTTTAAACTTCTACCCTAAACAACGAATAAATATCTTTCCTTCATGTTTTGTTCAAATTGTAGGCCTATATCTACAATTCTCTACCATTTTACATATTTCAGAAGACAAACCATGTAGACCCTCAGATTACAACGATATTTAAATGTGTATTTTCGTATTTTGGCTACTACAAGAAATAGATTATGCTAAGTTACCGGCTGTTCTGAATGAGGTTATTCGTACTTTCACTCTGTATCTCCAAGAATAATGTTGGAAAGTATATCAAAATAGGTCGTGACAGCATCTTTCCAAATCGTTGACTACTCAACTTCTATGTTAATCCTCACACTTCATACAATTAAAATACACATATTTATATACGAACCCCACACTTGTAACAAATCGTCAAGTAATCTGAAAGCGAACGTTTCAATATTGAATATTTTCAATACTTTACTTAGCTTAGATGTGGGTCTTCGAAGCTTGCAAAGCAAATAAGAAGGCTAAGACATGAATCTATCGAGACCAACGTCAAAAGGTTCAGAATTTCTCTTGGTCACATCCAATCACGTATGTACTTTGTACAGTGGACATGTTTCCCGAAGCTAAAGGCGAACGGAGCCAAATACAGACAACTCTCCTACTCCTCCTAGAGCCACCTTTATAACTTTATGATAAAATACGTATTTAGTCACAAAGATAATCCAACATACTTTATGTTTACTTTAGTAATCAGCCATTGTATCCCAGGCCCTCAATAAATCTTATGGTCACATCGAAGTCAGAAGGTTCATCAACATCGTTGTCAAGAAATCTTATTCTAAGCCAGTTTAAACAAGTCAATCCCTAACATTTCTCTTTTACAAAACTACAAAAACTACCCGTAGTTTTTTTCTGTATAAGGTTTCTAACCAGCAACTCTTATGAGTGTGCTATAGGCCTATATTATATTTTATGAAACGCTTTCCGGACCTAAGATATTCGCTTTAGTCAGGTTTCAGTTCAATTCCGACAACCTTAATATCACGAACAAAATAAAATTGTCCTCCATGGTATGTTACAAACTCGAATAACCGAAAATAAACAGAGTTCTCTGTCAGACACACACTGACAACTTTTTAAAATTAAAACGTAACAAATTGGACATGGCAAAGTGTCATGTGTCAAAACATACAGACCTCAGCACACGAACACAAGGCCAGCAGGGACAAAACACTGCCCATCTTATTAAAAGAGACCTCATGGCGTTTACCCCAATTATAAAATAAAAAATTCGATTTGTTTTCTCACACTGGGATGCAATGTACTTTACGTACCTTTTACAAGACAGTAGTAAAATCTGTTCATAGTTTACCAGTTCAGACGCCAATTTCTATTTTTATTTTGTAATTAGGAAGATAATAATACATCCCCCGTTTTTCAATATTGTCTCCAGCACTGCCTGGCTCGTTGAACGTTGACTTTGTAGATTACGAAGGCTAGGCCCTTTGCTGCAACAGTTTTTCATAAAATCATTCTAGCATATAAGTTCCAAAATATTGTAAACAATTTTAGTTACCTATTTTATCGTACTTAAATGAAATGTGCGTTGCTAGAAATTACTAATGCCGGTAAAATATTGTGTACAAGTGTTTAGAAGCAAAAGTACTTCCAGGCTTACAAACGACAAAAGAAAAAATCCCGAGAGAAATAAGCTTCAAGCTGTTTTGCAAGTGAATCTTCTGAAGCTAAAGACAGTTTGTAGGATTTGAGGTATTCACGGCCGTGAGTCTGAAGATGTCTGTTTTCTGGGTTGTAGTCTGGTAAAAGTTTACCAACGTTTCAGAGGTCCTTGCTGCCTCCGTCATCAGGGCGATGACGGAGGCGGATGACCTCTGAAACGTTGGTAAACATCGACCAGACTACACAGCGCAACAACCCAGAAGACAGAAATCTTCATACTAAGAATCGCCCTGATGATGGAGGCAGTATGACCTCTGAAACGTTGGTTAACATCGACCAGACTACACAGCGCAACAACCCAGAAGACAGAAATCTTAATAACTGTCTTCCAACCAAACAAAAAATTGAGCTAATAATTCTCTTCGGTTAGCACTAAACACGTGCGAAAATGGCTAAAACAAAATCCTACAAAATGGATGGCAGAAAACAGGAAAGATTAAAAAGGATATTGCCTCTTCAATAAAGTGTAGAAGTTGTGTATTTCAATTTCTTCACATAAGAGCAAATCTACTTAGATGATAATGTGTCACAGAAGTATGTTTTAAGACAAGTCTGCACACCTCGGAGACCAGAATTATCTCGCTATACGTTACAACACTGTTGCGTGGGAAAACAGTTCTTCATAAACATCGGAAAGAGCAATGAGCGAATCAAAAGTTATATTATGAATTTCCTGTAAGCAATACTACACCACGTGATATGATAAATGAAGAAACATCACAACATTTACATTTTTCGTTCCTTATTTCGTTTCAAATTATACCTAATGATGGAGATGATTCATGTTCATATCCTCAAAGAGCCATGTCTCCCCTTCATATACGTACATCATTACTGAATCAGACAGCACGTCTGGTAATAGTGCATTCTTTCTGCCGAATGGAGAGCGGCTGCCAGTGTTAGATCGACTTTTATCGCCCAAGACAATACAAGATAGATGAACAACTATAAGCAAAAGACAGAATTACGGAAGACATATTGCATTCAAGAATGCTCATCTCATTCAGTAAATGTTAACTAAGTGATTAGTCTGCAAGTAGATCCCACATATCTGTAACCCGTGCATTAAACAGGTTAAAATAACCGCAGCTTAAAGATGAATCTGAGATAAAACTAAAAACAATTAGAATGTAACTTTACAAAGAAAGTCTTGTGTTAAGGCTCTGTCTACTCCCACAAAATGTACCTGGCGGAACTAAGCAAGACGAAAAGCCTCTGTCAGGATAGTCAGACAGTTGATCAAGAATCGAAACAGGGACCTCACATCCCCATTTCGAGCAAAAGATTCGGGTCTCGACATACGACCAAAGGACAAACACAGCCATCTTAGCTTCCTGTCTCAGGTCTACAACCCTTTAAAGCGTAGTAGTAGCTGCTTGTTCCACCTGCTTTAACAACCAAGAAACCTGCATCTTTTCTCAAAAAATTTCTTACGATTTTCACTGTAAATAGGTACTATTTCCCTGAACAACACAAATCAGTTAATTTTTATTCTGGCGTTTGTGTTTTTTTTTTTGCGGTACTGACAAAATTATCAAAGGGGCCATTCAAGCTGAAACTCGCCTGGTTATTATTTAATAATTTGGTCCATGCCGCAAATAAAAATTCTTTTACATTACGATCAGCTTGTTACTGTTGTTTAAAGAAAATAAACATTCTTCACACTAAAAATCAAACGGAACCATTAAATAAAAAATCAGCAGTTTAAGATCACTTCATGTAGGCCAACCTTGTTGTGACACCCCTGAGCCTCGTCTCTGGCTTGTATAATTTGCTGCGGCTTTGATGAATGGCTCATCGACTCTTAGGGTCCCCTTCCACAATTTGTAATGACGTAGACTACAGTAATCTGCGCCACAGCTGTGAATAATCAAAATAAATCAAGCAAGCGTATTTATTAACATAGTTAACTGCCTTCAGTACTATGCCCCAAGGTGTACCTTACATTCAATTACGCAGCTGCTGCAAAGTTGGCAATCGGCCTTGAACTTAAGGCACTTGAAACAATATCATCACATTCGAACTACACAAAGCAGAAACACGTAACTGAGAATGTAGTTACTGAAGGCACAGTCACTTTATAATCTGTTCATTTCTCGTGTTTAAAGAGGCTAGCGTTTCTTGTATGTAACCGAACAATTTCATAGAACCAAGATTAACTCCTTGGTACAAGTCTACCTTGAAACACTTCACCATTACAAATATATATTTTTAACACCGCTTAAGGACATAATCGCTGTTAACACCGAGAATTATAGGAACAGATAAACACAGAATGCACATTAACTAATAAATTTTAAAGCAGGGAGTTATTTCCCGGCACGGGCACCGATTTCCTCTTAGTCGCCATTTTGTTCAGACCGACCCCCGTGGTCATCCAGTTCCGTATCCGGTGTAGAGCAGCTACGTATGAAGCTGATTAACCTATATCCATTGCCGAAGACCATTTTAACGCCTCCCACAAACCTTCAAGGTGTGGTGATTATACTCAGGGAGAAACATTTTTAATTAGAAATAAGAGGTTTATCATCCTTCTAACTTCCAACAAGAAAATGTTCACGAAAAACCCGAGGACAATTGCCGATATTGTTGAACTCGTGACTAGAACTTTGTGAATAAAGTTTAGACAGACATCCATGCAGCTTTTAGTTGCTACTATTGAGTTCTATAGTGTTACAATACGTCTATATCAAGAAGAATACTGTATGTTATCTCCGTAATTTGACTGGTGACAGTGTCATCACATAGCGAGACTAGATCTGCCACAGATAAATGTGTTGTACAAGATACAATTATGCACCTGATTGAAACGGTATTAATTGTGTAGGCGTACACTCTACCGCCATCTCGCGACTGTTAACAACTCTGCAGCGTTGCTAGTGGTTACATTGATCGACAAGTAGCCTGTCAGTCCATATTCCATATGTTCATATCTCATCTACAGGAGAGTATATGGTCGTTTCATGGTACAACTCTTCTGGTACTGACTGCATTTAAATCATTAAAATATACATAAGATAAGGAGTGTAAATTATTTATTCTTCTCACTACTTTATGATTCAATCTTAATTAAGAAACAAACAACGGGGCGAGATAAATGACAGTATTACATGAACTTTTCCACTCGGTGCCAAACCAATATACGTAGGATATGAGGTCTCAACGGCTGTGATGATGATGTAGAATCTTCAGCCACAAAGATGGAAACAGTAGGTTTCTCATAAATAATGGCATCTACCGACGAGTCTACACGGTGCCAAATCAAATAGAGTAATTGCCTTTTGAAAATCAATTTAACGTTTACCAATTTGTCCATAAATAATACAATGCTATAGTGGTCCTTTCCCGGGGGTAAAGCCGGCCAGGGCGTGATGCTGACCACTCACCCCATCTAGTGCCGAGGTCAAGGAAGAGAGGAACTATACCTCCACTCACCCCAAACGCCTACATGGCGTATAGTGGGACAAACTTTACTTTACTTTTATACATATATAAACTGAATCTAGGCCAGGGTCGCTTTAGTCTCTTTTCTTCGTAATGTGATACAGTACATACGCACAAAACGTGTACAAATTAATATATAGGCCTACTTGCCTGAACACATGATGCTGCTGATATTCATTTTCCATCAAAATAGCTATGCTCTGGAATAGACAGCATTACAAGCCACATGTTCACTGAGAATGTTTCCATTTTCCAACACAAAGCAAATATATTACCTAACTTTCAAAACTACAAACGTTAACACTCACAGATTCAATGCTGTTTAATTATAATGTTAAGCTTTATACGCAACACAAAGGCAAATGTGTAATAATACGTAGTGTGGCCTTGAATTTTAACGCTTGCAAAGATCAGCCTTCCAGGCATGCATGCATACACTATTACAAGTAGAGAAAGATATATCACAGTACATCAGACCATGTATTGTTGAAAAGCTGTCTGTATTCGTATGTGTACGTGCATAAACTATATTCATATTAACCCAGTCTTCATAGTTCATCATGATTTTCATCTACAATATAATGCTGTGTAACAGGCATTACATTTCAATGAAAAATACCAACGAATTAAAAACATCTCACAAACAAGAAATAAATGATATGAGTGGCAGTCAGTGTAATATGAAGATTAATAAATAATAGTACGGAACAAATACAAAGAAAAACAAAGAAAGAACATTACAGACCGATAAGACGTCAGAACAGGGCTGAACAAGATCTTCACCGCATGTTGTAAAAAAATGTAGTTATATGAGTAGATATGCATCTGAATGCAGCATGTAGCGGAAACCTTTCAAGTCCTGAGTCGCGGCAGGCAGACTGAGAAAGGCACTAACTTAGCAGAGACAAGGCAAGCCAAATAATCTGATGTTCTACTGACAGATTCACAGACTGGAATCATGACAATCAGAACAGCTGCCTTATCTCCCTAACAACAAGGTGATTCGGTTACACTGAATTCATCTACTAACGTGATTGACAAATCTGGAAATCCGATCAAAATAAGCATTAAGATGAAAAGCACAATAATATAAATAAAGAAGAGCTGTTAGAGAATATTTCATTTATAAGAGCTCGATAATATCCGTAAAAAAATTCGATCTTTATTATATACTAGGAGAGTTTCGAAATGTTTACATTTTATATCAATCATCGAAAACCGAAACCTTGCACAATCGATAATACATATAGCTCAATGTAACAAAAAAAATCCCTAAACCCATCTTAATCGGGACTCGAACCCGGGCCAGTTTTCAGGTATGCAACCTTTGCTGTAATAAACTGTTCCACTAACACAAACAGTTCTCTTCCATCCTTTTATCATGATTATTTACCGAACTGAAGAAGGCATTTTCATAGAGACTCAAACCAATGACATATTTTCTGGGTTATTATCTTTCTCCTGCAATGTCCTTGTTTATACAACTTTGGTTTAGGCGCACTTCTATCGTGCACAGTCCCGAAGTATAGAAATTATCCTCACCGAAAGCCAAAATCAATAAACGTCCATAGTTTAGACCTTCGTACAATTTCTTACTGGTTTCAAGGCATCAGCATGCCAAGTTTGGCGTCAATTCGTTAGTCCATTCTCGAGCAACAAGCAAAACATATATACACAAATACTCACGACGTATCCCTTCGCTTCATACGGTAAGAATCAACAAAGAAAGCTCATGCCCGAAGCAAGATTCGAACCGATTACTGCCATAAACAAGGAAGCTGTTTTAACGCTAACCTCCGATTCGAAATACCACGTAGTACTATGTAGACCTAAACATGTAAATGGCAATTTGTAATATTTATAGAAACTGAAGATAAAATCAAATACTCTTTTAAGTATGTTGTCTAAATCCTTCAAAGAAAAATACAGACTGAGTGTAAAGAAGATAAAGTGACGGAATAAGAAAATATTAAATAAATTATATTTCCACAAACATAAGTTAAGAAACTAATTATCACGAAATCATACTACGTGGTAGAAACGGTAACAGGAAACTCAGGAGAACGGGGATTTTTATTTGCTTTGTGGAACTTTAAAATAACCCGGTCTACTCCTTTTAAAACGTATCCAAAGTTCTCTAGGCCACATACGAGCTTCAACGAAGTGGTGACGTAACTTCAAATGGAAATACGTGGAGAATGAAGAAAATATTACCCAGTACGCCAAGAGTCCTACAAAAAGAGAATGGACACCAAAAAACTTTCCTGACGTCTTTAAATGTGACGCAGTTGTAAAAAAAAACTGTCCGTAAGTCTCGCTGAATATTTAACGTGCTGACTTCGGTTGCTGGGTTATGTAATGGCACTTCTGCAGTTTCATTAGTCACATGGCATCGCACTGTAGGATGACTGTAAATCTGACAGGACATGAAATAAAACTGTGGTTTGTAGAAACTGAGAAACACCACGAAAAATCTGAGAAGAGCCAATCTTTAGCTTCGGGAAAGAGATTGTAATCCGCTACCTCGTGAATACGTGGCTTTAACGCTAATCATTCGACGGCAACATACGGATTTATGAGTCCCAAGTTACTGTTAAATTTCTTATTTTTGCATTATTATTTCAGTCAAGTGGTTAGTGTTACAGTAGCGGGTGAACGGATTTTTATGAAACTTAATATTACGAAATTTTATTAAAATGTGTTAACTTTCCAGAATCAAACAATAATAACGGACATTTTACATGAAGATTTGCAGGCGTTTATACGCGCAGTACTGACTTGGTGATAAATTGACAGTCACCTACGAATCCCACTCTGGAAGTCTAAACCACGAAGCCATCAAACAAGTAGAAAATTTAAAAGTGCTTGAGATAGCCTCCAATGGCATAACGCTCGTACGTACCAAATTTTATTAAAAGCCGTCTAGCGATTCTCGAATAACATACAGACAAACACGAACAGTCCCATAAGCATTCACTTAGTATCATCAATGTGCAGCAATTCCCTTTGGACTTGCGTTCCACGGAGCAGTTGTACGAAGTCACTAGAACTAAGCAGCAATGTTAATTCCACAAGGAATGTTATCTTCACGTCATCGTGCTCCAGGCTATGCAAAGAAGTGGCACAACACACTGACGCGGTAAAGTGCATAATACTGATTATGAGATTTTACACACCCAAACAATCAAACACATACGTACATCGTGTAACTCCGCGTGGATTTGTATGTAGATATCTGTGTTTCCGAGGAACGTACTGCCTTCACCTACAGCCCTTAACGTGGAGGCAGTATGTTCCTTCGCAGCTTTAATATCCACTTACTAGTACACACGGAGTTACAACCCTAGAAGACCATCATAGACATACTCACCGCCATGAGAACCTTATACTTCAGAATATTATTAAATTCAAACTAGATGCAATCCCCTCCCGTTGCCACTTTAATACCTACAATAATTTTTAAACAGAAACTGATCTCCTATCACTTACAATTCAAATTAAATAAATTGTGAACTGCATAAAGGCGATGATGCTGAGATTTTCGGTGCCATGTGTTTTCATCGGCAGCTGCCAATGTTTCAGAGAAACATACCAAGGACCTCCCCATCTAACACTCACTTTAAGGCTACCAATTGCCCTGGCACCTTCTCCCTGTTTCCCTATTTCTAATTGGCCCACGTCCTCAGCCTTCATTCGTTCCAACTTATATAAATTCCTCCACTTTCAATCATCGCCACTTAAAACCTTAACATGATGGTATGTTTCTCTGAAACGCTGATTTACTTACGAAACTACACGACACCGAAACCCAGAAAAACAGGATCATTGTCCTCAACATCTTGAAAACCTCACATGTATAAAGACACTTTTCTTAGGTTACGATGGCAAAGACACTGGAACTGGCAAGAGTCTGTTTTTTATCGCATCTCAATTCCTCCAAGCTTTTCTGTGAAAAATCCCCACACGAAGAAGTCTCGCGGTGTAAGTTCGGAAAATCGCGGTGACCAAAGGCCACGCCCAACAATACGATAACCAAAGAACTTGCAATAAGAAAACTGTGTTCGCAGTGTGAGCCGTCCATCATGATGGAACCGGTAGTGCCTCACCTGTCAACAATTTCCAACCCCTGATACATTTTCCGTCATAAACACTTTCTGTGTCCAGAAATTTTGTTACCAATTTTATAAGGCTGTATTGTTGTCTTAATCGGCACCTGCTTGTCAATATGTGCAGTGCTAACTAAATGCTGCACGAACATCACCAAAGAATTTCGATGGCAAGTAATGTTCGAGATTACGTCACCATCAATTTAGTGCTTGCACTTAACTCTGAATTATATTTCACTACAGCAAGAAACGTTATGCTGGATGTTTGAACTGAAGCAAGTTTTCTTTCAATACTGACACTAGATCCTGTAGGCAGCAAAACATCGAAGTCTATGAGATTGTGTAACGTAGACTGTGGCATGTAGATAATACATTTAATAGGTTTTTGAAATTACTTTACACAGGGCTGGAAGGCGTTTAATATCGAAAGTCGATTATTGGGCAAATTACCAATAGGCCTATGCATGTAACGTACCATACATCTTTTAAATATAATTCCGTCCCCATTTCAACATTGTGATTGGGTTAATGTCCCTTCAAAATATTAACTTTCATGAACAGAGAAACAAAGACAGAACAAATTTAAACAAATTTCATCATTGGTTTCAATAACAACTTTCCACGTAATGAATTTCAAAATATAGGCCTGTGCCAACCTACAAATGTCACGTTCATAAATTAGTACACAAATGGAAAACCATTCCTTTCTTTTCAGTATTCACGGTAAGCACCAATTTCCTTATTAATATCGTACTTATAATACTCGGAGACACAAAAATTCCGGAAGAGTTTATAACAACTCTTCTCTTCAGAAATGGGAAACTGAAAATTTAAATGCAATTTTAGTTTATCTGAGAATTAATGCCGGTAGGAGTGAAAAAGTTGGCGCGTTTAAATTATAAAGCCTCCCTTCATTTGCACATATTTGGCTTTCATTGTCCTTTGAGTAGTGATAATAAATTTTAAATGAACAAAGGACGTACGATCTGTGATCTGACTTTTGTTTGCAGACAGTATGAAAACTGGAATATACACGTAATAATTCCAGTTCAGTATTGCAATAAAAGCATGACTGCAATAAAATGGGTGGGAAGATTAACAGGAGCACGGACATTTTTTTTTTTCAGTTATGTTCTTTCTGAGAGGCTGTTGTCTATAACAAGCGCTGACGTTAAGCAGAAATTTCATCAGCGCATCAGGGTCTTCCGAAGAAAATTAATCTGAAATAAGTGACAGTCACGGTGAAAAGTTGTCCCAACCGAAAATATTGTGTTGTGACTGAATTAGAAAGCATATACATATTAGCCACGACTATATATGGACAGAAAAGCAGGTGGATTACGTATAAAATATGTATGCTGTGATGTCAAAACTTATAATAAAATTAACTTCAATTTTTCTTTCCTTCGTATGGACACATTCTCCGTTATATCCTACATAGGATCTGATAACGTTTCATTGTTACCACAAACGACCGTCATAAAGAAATATTATTCACTCGAGCCAGTTAAGATATAATTTCCGTTCCACGTAAAAGAAATATAGGCCAATTTCGTCCACATTACAAATAAGTTTACGAATAAAGAAAACCAGTTATGAGACATGGCTTTTAGTTGCGATTAAAGATTAATATCAGTTGATCTCAAAGTAAACAAATAAATTGTTCGTAATCAATGCAACAAATGTGTAAAATAAAAATAATACTAAAATAGCTATTATCGAATTAATGATATTTAGAAAAGAAGAAGAACATTTCGCCTGTGACTCTCATCTTGAATGATATGATCATAGGTTGATATTACTAAAAGTAATTGACACAACAAATTTCGTTGTATGTATTTAAATAAAATCGAAACACGTGGTAAAATTACGTAACATAAACAAATATTAGCCATTAGCTCTGCACCCGTTAATATCCTGTTGCATCCTGCTGTTTTAAAACATTCGTATGCTCAAAAGAAACTGTGCAACGAATATTATGTAACAAATAGTTCTTGTGTTGTCAAGGATTACAATACGTGTTATCTATGACACACATTCTACAGCTCTGCCATCACTATGCTATATTGGAAATAAATATATTGAAAAACAAAGAAATCGAACATGCGTAGTGAGTAATTAGATCCAGTAACTATTTATAAGCATCCCACGCCACGAATCTGGTCATGTCATTCTTCATACTAAAAACTAATTCTACTGGCATTAATTTATCTTGTATTGTGTTCACGAGCTAGTCGAATGCAATCATAACACTTTCGATTTTCTCAATGCACAAACTTTTCACCCAGATATAAAAAAATAATTGCTGAGCAGCTAGCAATGTTCTCGTCCTTTCCTCCTGATCAATCATGTTAATATTTGCTTTCCTTTTGATAATTAATTGAAGCGTTAACAACGCTGAGATATATGGCACATCAGTTTAACGACCTGAAAAAAAGAGTTCGCATGCCGGCTTTCATTTGTCTCTGTAGAATGTGACGTAACAAGGACGTGCTTCAAAATACTTCGGCTAATTTCAACTCCACACAACTGTTTGGAAATTTAAACAGACGTCATTAGTATAAAAATAGAGTAGATAGTATACATTTTGGTCCATTTTTAGATACATTTTATTACATAATGTACTATATTTTACTACTATTAACACCATTGCGACTTTAATGGGTACCCTCTTTGTATGTGATGAGAGTGTAGGTTATACTGCCGCCATTTAGGGGATCCTTATGACCCATACTTCTTGAAATGAAGCCTCTATTTATACACTACAATCATTAAGAAACAGGGTTCGCATATTGTTCCTTACACGAGATTCCTGTGTTCCGACCTTAGAAAAGCTGTTTTACGTCTTCTTTCAAGTGCATAGGTAATACTGGGAGACAGAGATGAATACGTAAGAACGGAAAAGTTCACGGTCAATGGTCATTTGTATCGCAAATTTCGACTTGAATTCGTAATGAATGATTTATGTGGAACTTCCTAAGGAATCCCCGTTAAACAGTGGTCACAGATTTTATGGACTGCAGATTGGAACACACAAAACGCTTTCTTGGGATCAGCCGCCATTTTATTGCGATATCAACAGTTGCGCTTCTAGTGGCCATCGTTAGAATTACGTCCGAGTCACTTGCCTCGCATGCTAGAGAAAGAGCTTTCATGTACTTCCATTTGCATATGTTTCATTCCTGAATGCTGTTTAGTTTTTGTTAAACAAACATTTGAAACAAATCAAATTACTTATGTTTATCTTACATTTCTAGTATGTAAAGAGGCTTCACGCTTCCACGTCCACTCTGGCTCTGTACCGCATACACCAATGAAT
>NW_019060761.1:105831-125810 GCF_000696155.1 Zootermopsis nevadensis | reverse complement strand
GGTAGGATTGTGGAGAACTATCCCGTCCTTAGCATTGAAAGAGTCAAACATGGGCGTTATAAACTCTATAAACTGATAGAAGCTGTTCTGTTGAACGAGAAATGGGATTTTCACTGAGAGGTTTTTGGAAAGTTTGGCGACAGAACTGACGAGAAGTTAAGAAGAATGCAACTAAACCGAAGACAAATCGAAACACTCAAACGAATGCGAACATCTGCGCCACTACAAAGTTAAAACTCTAACTTCAGTTCTAACGTCGAAGAACGTACCTTAGACAAAACACCATTTCTGTTTGTGACATCATTATTATCTGGACTTCCACTTCAAAGTAATGTAACAAACCAAACATTTCTGAGGAATTATTTCGTTTCGTCGCAAAGGAATGAACAAATTAATATAAAAACTTTGCATACTTCGGCAATTAAGAAACCATCTCATACAGATAAAGCAACACTTTGAATTAATACAAAAGCAAAATTGCTTCTAGGCTTTTCAAAGGCATCTTTTTAATGAACCAATTCAAACCCAAATGCTCCGTAATTAAAGGCAGAAAATTTTAAAACTTAAGCTTTCGTCTTTTAATGCGAATACAAGCGTCTACATGCAGGAATAAATGTGCCTGTTTTTCCACTGAATAACTTCTAGTTCTTCAAAAAAAATTAAGCCCGGTAATGACGTGGAAGTTTCTCGTACCAAGCATGGCTAAACAGAATGGTCTTCATTGGTTATGATTGAAGCAAACGCATTTCATCACTAAAGCCCATACTAAGATGCTCCGTCCCTCAGTCTCGCTCCGGTACATTTAATTTCTCTCTAAACGCTTGACAGCGTACAAGAAACACGACATGCACATATCTGTATGAGACAGAATCGTCTTTAAAAAGTGGATAATTGCTTAGGTGGTTAACAAATTTCTCAATTTTTTGAAACCATGTTTACGAAAGCAAGACCTTGGATCCTTTATTCTACCAACTGAATAGAATCCTCCTCACTTAATGGTACCTGCACCTTGTCGTGGTGGTGGGGCTTGAGTACCTCAGTGACCCCAAGAGCTATGCTGGCGGTAGCATAGCTACTTGTAGGGCCTCCCTAGCCAGATTGGTCGAGGGGGAGAGGTCAGACTAAGACAGGTACCCTGGTCCTCCAGGTTGGGGGTTGGTCGCAAGGCTAACAACCTTGCAACGTAAAAAGGAAGATGTTTTGAAACCTCAAACAAAGTCTCGGACAGACGGACCTAACAGAGGACAGAATGGAAGAGGAGAATTGGGGAGGCCATGGACCGAATATGGACTGGAGAGCCATAGAAGAAAAAGAAGAAGAATAGAATCCTAAATTTAGAATTTCCCTAATAAAATTTTAAAAAAAATTCCATATAAATTCAACTGAATTTATGTGCAATTTTAATGTCCTTCGGGCAACCAAATAAAGGAGGACGAGGTGGAAAAATCATGTAGGACGAATAATAGATATGAGAAATGTATTTAAAATTTTGTTGAAAACCGCTTAAGGAGAAAGACAACGACAAAAACTTAGCATAGATGGGAAGCTATAAGGATTTTAAACAAATGGTACAGAGGGTGTAAGTTTGGTTCAGGACTGGAATCAGCGACTAGCTTTTGCAAACGCGATAAAGAACGTTTTGGTTCCATAAAAGCGAGGATATTTTTTGCTCAGGTGAGTGATTATTGGCTCATCATAGTCTCTGCTCTATTACGTTATGCAACTCTAGCAGGTTTTTCCTTTGTGTAAAACCTGACGATCACTGTCGAAGTTTGTAGGTTTCTGACGATGGCGAATTACAATGCATTAAATTGTTCTTTTTGACTTCGTCCATAGTCTAAATATTATAACATTGCAACAACGCCTCTGAAGTTGGATTCAACTTCCCTCGTCAGGTAAAAGAGGACGATAGAAAAGCTATCTGATTGACCCCTTTGTTGAGCTATCCTCAGACAAAGTCATAAAGAACAAATTAATATAATGATAATCACCCAATAACCGCGTTTCACAGGCATAGAACTACACAACGTAAAACGAAATAACACAGGAATAAAGCTGAAGTAAAGCATTCGTCTGAACTCGACTATGGATGCTCATTTGTTAAAAAGAAGATATTCAAGCAGTTCTTTTGACGATAATAGCCTCAGGAAATAAGCATTCATTTTCATTGCCTCGCGATAAAAGTACAAGAAAACACAAATCTAGCCACTTCATGATGTATCTTTTGAAGCCTTTTGTCGAGGACCATTTCCCTCTCCCCCCCCCCCCCCCCCCATCACTCTCAGGCTGCAGGGCGCGCGTTAATTTGGTCACAATATGGCAACTGCAAAGGATTTGCATCTTTCCGAAGCGCCGTCTACATACAGGGGATACGAGAGCAGTATAATCATGAACAGTACAGAGCGGCAAACAAACAATAACAAAAGCCCAGCAGAAAAACAATACAGACAACATATTGTGTGTGTATGTACGTACTGTCCACCGACCAGCAGAAAATCCCTGCTAGGAATTTGATATACGCGCATGCGCAAGATTTCGCGGTGAGTGACGACCCAACCTGAAAGCATTCGTTCCACAACCACTGAACGAACATGTGTTCTAATGTATATAGCTTTAAAATTACCTCACAGTAGCATAGTGATTGGATCTAGAATATTAACATAGCACCCACAGAACACAGTACAGGTGCACTCACTACACGCTACTCTTAACTGCTTGATGTTGTCAGTCTGGCGTGTCATACTTCCCACCAATAGCAGCCCTCTAGTCCACTTGATAGTAAACATTCCCCCTGCACCGCACCAGAGCAACCATCCACTACGCAGGGATTTCCTCCTGGCCGGTGGACAGTACACTCGCTCTTTTTCAAGGATTAAGCACTAGTTGCGAACATGCTCAGAGTTAGAGATGTAAAAATTTCTCGAAAGACTCTGGTTGAAATAGTATTTGTACCCAAGAACTTGTTTTACATAAACAAACTGATTGAACACCCTTAATTACAATCATTTCAAAACAGTTATAATGAACGGAGTCTATCGTGCGAATTGTACGTCACCTTTGTTACGTTTTAGCAAAGCATAAATAACTGATAAATATCCGTAGCCTCCAGTGCTGCCACAATCTGTGCACGCCGATTTGGCTGAACTATTTCGAACAACTGAAACTTGTGCTGCCCGCGTCATTTATTTCAGCGTCTTGAAGAACGGGGGTCAGAAGGGAGGAAGGTCATTATGACAAGGTCTGCGCATGCTCTAATCAGTAATTACTATCGTCAAAATAACATCTTCCCATGGTACGCACTCTATGAGCAGTGCACACGTGTAACAGCGGAGCGAACACCGCGGTACTGAATGTTATGTAAACGATGAATTCCTGGTTTGCCTTACCGTTGCATAAACAAAGCCGTGCGGAGGCGAGCCAAAAACATTACAATGGCGACGCCAAGTAAACCAACACGGACAGTAACATCGAAAGATACTTTCTGCTTCACATAATACTTACACACTTGTAGCTTGAAAATTTCATCGTAAGACGAGATTTAATGTTTTCAGGGCGGCGAAAATGTAGAATGAGGCTTTCTGGACTTTGATGCCGTGTAATATTTTATTTACTCTGAATCACCATTACAAAATTCTTTCCTTAATAATTTTGAAGTAATTGTCATTATTAATGAGTTCTTTTCCTTTAATGAAAGATACTGTCACATTCGTGCTTCATAACAGGTAAATACTTTATACGACGCCCAACTGCAACATTTGGTATACACACCTAAATACGAAATTTAATTGATAATCGTCGGACGAGCAGGATTGCACTACGATAATGATCACGGCTGCATGCATGCCAGGCCTAATAAATTCAATGTCTACTAGGGGCTGAAAAAAGGTGACTTCTGAGGGGAAAATCATAACCGCTTACAAGTCTCCACAACAAAAATATTTGGAAATAAGCAGTTGTCATGAAAACATCTCTGAACTGATAATAAGATTTGAAAATCACATGGGCCAGTCTTCTGAAAAAAATATGGCACTGACCACCAGTCCAGGTCTCGAGTTCCAGACCAGTCTGATTCAGCGTGGATAATTTCCTAGCCACCGACAATATGACAAATACCAGAGCTCTACCTAGGTTCGGATCCCATATTAAGCTGTATTATTCCTCTGCCACCAGCGTACGTATCTTGCCATTGGCGGAAAATAAAATTATTGCCCTCTGGGTGCCCCCATAAATATACTGATTACATTCACTCAACACATGCGGGCTTAGGCTGGTCAAAGGTCATATCAGTAGGCATACGCAGCGACACACAATTCGGTAAACACAGACACGATTGCTAAAGCAGCGATCGAAAAAAAAAACAGTATAACTTGAAGAAATTAATTGCAATTCACAAAGCTCTCTCTTGTGTCAACCCAAGTCCCTTTGTGTCCATTCGACGATAAGCATTTGATGCATGTTTTAAATATTCAATAATAATTCTTCTAAAAAGCCTGCAACAAAGTGTCTGCGCGTTTGTAACAACGAGTGGAAAGACGAAACGACGCTTTGGTTTAATACTTTTTTGCCCCCAAACCGTGTCCGATACACACTGTCAAGCAAAGTACCACGGGCCAACTTGGAATTAGCCATTACGTCTATATCCTTAGCATGGAAAACAGACGGTTGGCATGGCTGCTATTCAAATGAAAGTTAAGAGACAGTCAGTCCTATTAGAATTGTTGATGAGTTAATTCCATGCGGCACTAAGACTTCCTATACAGAGGCAGGGCTGAAAGTTCCGTAAACGAAAAGAGGAAAATGGATAAAATAAAAGAATCCCAAGGATGGATAGTTACCAGATAAATCTGTGCCAACTGGCGCAGAGAAACTTTGGAAAACGACCGAAAAAAATTGTTTAAAGCAAAATGGGATGGAAGAGAGAAAGAGGCAGTGAAACAGGAGAGAAAATGTATATAAGAGAGCAGGGGAAAGATTAGTGAATAAGTAATCTCTTATAAAAGAAGAATCGGGGATGGGGAGAGGATAAAATATTCGATTGCAAACGACGACACGAGAATCAACTTAAAAAAATAAGAGAATATGGTAGATTTTTTGGACGGCTTCCTGCATCTGTTTGTATGTACGGAGTGAACCGATTTAAGACTCGCTCAGCAAATAGGCTACCGCTTCCCATTTTCAGTGACATCTCGAATAGCATAAATTATTTTGAAGAATGACGATGGATTTAGATTCTCTTCAGATCTCTGTGAAAATTGGGTGGTACCACAATACTTAACAGAATTCCTGTATACAACAGGGCTCTCTGAAAGTACTCAGAGATAAATGTCTCCACGTTATCGCTGCAAACACGCGAAAAATAAATTCAAAAAGTGGATACAATTTTTTTTACATTTCTGCAATCTGTGAAATTCTGGGTTGCTGCACTGTGTAGTCCTGTAGACGTTTACCGACGTTTCAGAGGTGTTTGCCGTCTACACCATCATAGCCCTGATGGTGACAGCAAACACTTCTGAAACGTCGGCGAATGTCAACCAGACTACATGATGAAAAAACCCAGATGACACCTATTTTCACTAATTAAGCAAGGCTTGTACCTAGTCATTAAAAGTACCATATTAAAGTTACACATAAATATTACAAGTTCCTTAACCAACGAACAATTTTGGGGAAGAGAATTGCTGTTTCAGGGCAGAGACTTTCTACCCCTGCTCCCTTCAACCATGAATTGTGTTCGAAATAACAAACGACGAATTTTGTAAATATTTATAGTTTATCGTAATTCAAGGTAACTAAGTGACAAAACAATGTCTCCTCGAGCGTCGATTCACGGTTCACGATCCAGATACCTGTCGATATTTAGATTAAATCTGCCCCCAATCGGAACTGGCTTACCGTAATTCCCATTATTTCAAACTTTGATCCGTTTAGTAGCTTAACTCAGCCATGCGCTTACAATAATCGCATTTCTGAAATAAGCTGGTGGCTTGTTTGTTGTATGTAGTAAACTATTGTTAACGCATATAACAATAATAACAACAATAACAAAGGCAACAAGTACACAATTCTTACAGAAACGTATCCCTTAAGTGCACTGCTCTCTCATTTGTAACTGTTTGTCTGGAGGTCAACTACTCGCTGAGTCGCGTGTCATCAACAGCACCAAAATCACTACCATTTGTGTTGTTCTCAGGTATATTGTCCCTTTAAATAAGAGTGGTAACTAATCTAACCATCTAAATTTGTATATATGCTTTGTATGATTCTCAGTGAACAACGATTATTTCCCTAACCATCATTAACTAGCTGACCTTTGTAATGTTGAAGTGTGATGTTTTCTTCGAGGTACGGACTGAATTATTAAATACTATTTAGAAAATCTTTGGCTTCAAAGGTTTAATAAAGTGACTTTTTATGGGTTGAATAATCGCGGTTAGATTCCCAACAGAGGCAGGAATATCTCTCTTTGCCACCATGTCCAGCATGCAAATCGGCTCTGAGACGACCTGCTCAATCAGTAAAGAGGGTTCCTTCCGTCCATCTTAACACCTCGGTTTAGAATACACAAAGCTTTATCTCCTAGTTCCTACACGTATTCATTGAGTGATACTCGAAGCACTAACCTCTCTTGAAATTTTTAAAATACCATAGCAACACCAGAAAATATTTTGTTGTAATGACGACATGGAATTTGTATGATGATATTTTATAAATAAATAGGCGAGTAGTGCATTTGATCTCATCCGTCTGAAAGCTCAAATACACCAAACAAATTCAATATCTTTCAATACTTGTTATGCCAATATTAACAGTTCCTTTCTGTAGACATTTATAAGGCAAGAAACATAAAGTTTACAGTAAAAATATTATTGTTATTCTTTCCTTAGTGAACCGTATAAAGAGGCGAACGGCAGAATCTTGGCTCACACAGACTGGATATTTAGCTTCAAAGCTTACGTCTTATAACGGCAGAGTAAATCAAATGTTTCGTTCTTTTCTCTAGCAGAAGTAAGACTTACACACAAGAAATACCTTTCTTTACCCCTAGTGACTACATATTCTACCCACCTTTGGGCGAATTTTGCATAGAAAGAGACAATAGAAACAGTAACAATATAAAAAAGAAATACACTATTCGAATAAGGTATGGGGAGGGGGGACTGGGAGGGGGGCTGAATTTCAAAGCAGAGGTAAAAAAGAGTAAGGAATTTGAAGAAACCGGGTGACTTCACATCTTTTTCTTTCTGAAATCTAGAATGAAATCTCTTTTCTCCGCCATTTGATTTTGAAAGCGTGCCGGAAAGGCAAGCATTATAATCAAGCTAGTAAAAGTGGGCCGCTTCTTTCTTCCAGTTTAACTGAAAACCTACATGTAGTAGTTAATGCTCAGTAGAAAAAGGTTTAAATCTGCTTTTCTACATGGTAACCACTGCAAAAGTAAGTTAAGAAGCACAAGGAGTAGTTCAAGAGAAACCTGAATGTTACTAGCGATCATAACAAGCAGAATATATTTTAACGAAGCAATTAATACCGAATGTAGCTCTGGTTGAAATTTATAAGCTATAATTTTTTGCCTGTCATTTTACATGATCACGCCGTAATTAAAAATCCATATAATAGAAATCAAGTTCATTACTGAAGCATAAATAAGATCGAAGTATACACACCGTCGAAAAAAAAAATTCATAATAAACGTTAACACTTGATCTTGACTATTAGAGATACAGGATTTTAATACGAATACAATCTTTCACAGAAATGTGGCAAGTACTTATAGATAAACAAACGAATAATTCCGACAGTCCCTATACTTAAGTTATTTCATGTGTGAAAACACTTACTATAATGATCCAAAAATTCCTAACTTAAAGCGGTAAACGAAAATATTCAATCACGAATATTTTATGATACCGAAAAGTGTTATGTAAAAAACAGCTCATCGTTAAACATCAAATGCATCTAGAAGGCGATAGATGCTGCATAGAATACCAGCTAAAGCATGTCTCCAAACGCCATTGGGTAAAGCCTTTCAGGACGATGGTGATGTAAAACTCTTTAATTCCAGCTCTGCAGCCATGCGAATATTTGAGGTGGATTATGTACGAACCCCTGTTCCCTGGATATGCAGTGTGTCTATGTACAAAGGCGCTGCACATTTGCTGGTATCGCATAAAAACCGCTAAAGCTGTGAAGTAAAGTAGCAGTAAGTGAAGGTTGTGCTGGAGCGCTTTAACACTTAGACACCAAAGGCGATCCTTAAGCACTTAATGCAAGACTCCCATTTACATTTTACATTCCCGGCAGCTCTTGGAAACTTTCATAAAAGCTCGTAACTGAAAATTCTAGCTATAAGCAATGGACAGGAAATGATGATCGCGAAAGAGATTTCACATTTACTAAAGAGAAAAAAATGCATTTGCGTCGATTTTGTTGAGACTTCAGTGAAGAACAGGTATGTATCAATGTATCCCATACGAGAGATTCTATTTTAATTTGGCTTTGGCCTTTCTAGCTACGTCGCATACTTTCTTTAAAGAAACTTCAAATTACACCTTGAATAAAGTAAATATTAGAACGTAACTCTTCACGGGTTACACTGGTGTAATACATACAATTTTATATTACCGGTATGTGCACGATTTAAAAGCAAGTTCCATGTTTGCTTTTAGCAAATGGTTGCTTGCACTCACAGAAGCAATGTCAGCGGATTTCGCAGGAGACGTTCCTGCAAAACACGAAATACGGCCGACACGAAAGGGTGGAAGTCATGACACTAGATGGCAAAATATTCTGCACAAGGTAAAAAAAATTTGCAATTTCAGTTTGACCCTCTTTTTAGTCCACACACACACACACACACACACACACGTTGCATTAAACCAATTATCTGAATATACCTAATGCAATTTTTAACAAACTCACATCAACATACTCACATTTTACATCGTAAGGATATACAATATTCGTCACACAGATTTTATTTCATTGAAACTATTCTATTCAATGTATCCGAGTCTCGTTACCCCTTTTAAGCCCAAGAGATAGAGATAGAGAAAGAGAGAGTTGTAAGGTTAGCAAAATAGTAGAAACAAAGATAAAATTGTGGGGGTTAACAAATATTTTCTGTATTTGCCTCTCAGACGAAAAAAAATGTGATGATAGCAACGGGTGAATGTGTAAAAGCTGTGAACAGAAAACAACAATAAAGCACAAGCCTGGTCCATTTTATTTGGTGTCATCAAAGGAACATGCCCCACGTGACATTAATAAATGCCAGCAGTTAATTTAAACATTAAAATAACTCTAAATGCATGCATATCATTTAACTGATAAATTAAAATATGATGAACATTATTACTACTGAGAACCAAGGGTTATATAGACCTATTAACTTTGAAAGAAAGATTAAATCTTTTGATATAAGAAAATAATTGTGGATATAAAATATTCCCCACATCGATTATAATTTACGTCACAGTTCCGTCGACCTTATTAAAATAATACAAGTAAATGTAACTGACGTTTGTAGTATTGAATCTATTATGTTACTCTTTAGTGTTGTTTTGAGTTGCTTCTTTGTCCTCAAAACAAACGACACTCAGGACAATGGGAGATTACATTGGTATTGTCATTATTTTTGGCTCAAACTGCCATCAATACATAAAATACAGCAATATTCGGCCATAGTTCATTACTGTTATACCAAAATATCTGTTCTTTTTGTTATTGTGTGAACTGGGATAATAGAATAGAGGGTTGGCGTTTCGATCCTTTCTATATAGAAAACGCATTCATTTCACTTAATTCAGAAACAGTGTTTGAAACAATGACAATCACATGGCATTCACACAGCATTTGGTTTAATGGAGATGGGCCTATTTCACGAACAGAATGCCATTAGCCTTTTACACTGTTTCATTTCAACGAAAAAGTATACCTATATCAACGAGGATAAGTTACCATGGCAATTCACAGCCTGACAGGATATACAAATCAGTTCTACAGAAGGTCTATTGTACGATTTAACACGTTAATGCCTGGGTCAAAAATAATTTCAGCCCTTTTTATTTTGAATAACTTTTTATTTGCTTCAGTAGAGCCTATAACAAGAGAAATCTGAGACACTTACGTAAACAGGTTAATTTATGTGGTTTCCCACTAGAGTACTCTAAAATTTAGAATTTGTTGGAGCCCAACATAAGCTGGTGCAGATATTCCAGTTTGGTCTCAATGACGTCATGGCTTTAGAACTCTGCTTATAGTTTCTTTCGCCGTTCGTTCGGGCCTAACTGTGGGATTAAATTGTCAGGCGAGTAAAAGCTATAGAAACTGCAGGGAAGTATATTAAATTAAAAATAGAACCTCCATCTTTTCCCACTAATGGGAACCGTCCTATTAAATTGGAAATACTGGATCAAGAAGAAAAGTGTATGAAGTTCAAGAAATTGAACAACAGAGAGAATTACAAATACTATCTGGCTGCACAGGGTATGTAGAATTGGAACGAAAAGTAAATGTAGAAACCTGATTCGGACTTGTGCGAAGGAAGTGATAGTGGCTACTTCAAATTACCGGACCACAGACAGAAGAACTATTAAAGTTAACGTCCAGGTCCAAAATTAAATCTGTGCTTTCCACAGCATGACGCACGAGCGTTTAATATTCAACCATGCCATACGGTGGAGGAGGAAAGGATGCAGCCCATTTAATTTATGATAGGCAAAAAATTTGACAAGAGAGACAACACCACCATTACGATAAATAATTTTTATATCGATCTGAACGCGTCTCTGCAGAATAAAATATAGTAGTCGTAATCGCTAACCGCACACATCTTAATATTTCCTCTTAGATCGGGAAACTAACCTATTCAGACCAATCAATCAGTGTGTGACTCAGTCAACTAACTAGACAGTTATCGAACTAGTCAGCCAGTTAGTCAGTCAGTTAATCAGCCAATCAATCAATCAATCAATCAGAATCAGTAAATTAGCTACACAGATAACTAGCCAGTCAGTCAGTAAAGCAGCCAGCCAATCAAAATATCACTTACTGCTCCATCTCACTTCCCTTCCAATGTCAACGCAATGCGCTAATCCTTAATTCGAAGGTAGTTTATTACCGCCTTATATTAAACAGAATGTTTGCAAAAGTCACGTAATTCCAGAATTCAAAACATACAGTAAAACTTTTCTCATTAAATATTGAATTGAGTTCACTATATAAGATGAGGAGGATGACTATTATCACTCCTCAATACACGGCAGAATTATTAAACTGAATTTTATTTTTATGTAACACTGAATTAATGTCATAATCCCATTTGCTGTCTTAATAAAAACTTATAACCAGTCTACAGCGCACATCAGGGTTGTCCAGAGTAAGAGTGGCTGTACAAAAGATAAGTTCAACATACTAGTATAGACATATTTAAATCCCGTTATTTCTTTTGAGTAACAGAACAATATTAATATCTGAGTAATTACACAACCTAAGGTACACCAGTTATTACGGTACACGTTAATTAATGGTTGCGACTCCAATGTTGGTAATTGCCATTAATTTTTTTAGAAAAATAATAAAAATTAATTAAACAGTCTCCTGGGTATATTGTTACATTTATCAATATATTTCTGCGGTTACATGCTCCATATACTACTGCGAGGCTAATGGAAATGTTGAATATTATTATGTATTTCCCTCAATCAAGAATGAATTATTTTACGTATTTTTTTATCCATCAAAGAGTCGCTAGAGTTTTCAATGGATTAGTCTTTCATGACAGGAATATACTCACAATCTATCTTCTTGAAGGTTTTAATAGAGAACAGTGTAAAAAATCAAATAGTCTGTTTGGGCTTAAACTATTCACATAGTAGAACGTCCTGATTTACACACGCCACTTAATAATGTTAAGTAGAACAGTACACTCAACTGGGCACAGGGGACACAAAGAATGAACACTGACATTCGGCGAGGAAATCTCAAGAAAAACGACTACTTAAGACCAAGAAGGTTATGGGACAGATATTAAAACGAATCTTGCAGGAGGAGGCTGTGAGGTGGATAGAACTGTCTCACAATCTTATTCAACAGTTAATTCTAGTAATGACGATGTTGATTGAGGGTCCAATACCACAGATAAAGTCATGTCTCAACTGCTTTCATTATAGCATGTCCCTGGGTAAGCATAAATTATTATAAATGGTCTCCCAAATATTATATATTTACGGAAAAAATCACGTGTCACTTCCCCGGACCCCATCTAATTCAACAGCGTTGTTCAAACGTTGTTTGGACTGCTTATGTAACATCTCTACCACAAGTTCATTAAAAAAATCGTGCTAATATGAAATGATGTCTTCAAATAAACCAACCACAGACAATGATAAAAAAATGAACAGTAGAACTGAGTAGCCCTGAGAAACCACAAAAGAATGACATAAACCAATCAGCAAATCAGAAGACAGATTTTACTTTTAAGCAAAAAACGAACAAAGCGGAAAAATATTATCACCACACCTTAACATTATGTGAATGAATTCAAAATAGGTCGGAAATTATTTTCTCAGAGTCAAGACCAGTAAAAAATTAATTTACATTCAAATATAGTCAAATCTCCCTGCAGAAGGTTGCAACTTTCAAAACAAGGTATAATTATTTCTTAAAAGTTACTTCATTATAGTACAAATTTCTATAAGGCCTATTGAAGGTATGTATAACACAGGAAAACAAACCTAACCTAACATAACCATTCTGAAAACGAATGACGAATGAATCTTGGCAACTTGGTAATTTGTTCATGAATTCGATTTATACCACAAATAAAGAAAACGACTTTCGACATTTCATTTAGTAAGTAGAAAATAAAAAGTTGCTGTACCTATCCTTAATTGGTATTTCTTAGTTTACATAATTAGAGTAACCCTTTAAAGAGCGTATCTCCTGTAAAATATTTCAAAATGTCCTCTTACCGCCAAGAACAAATAAAAAAACCGCTCCACCAGTACAAATGTGAGCATTTAATGGTCTGTAGGAAAACGTGTGTTATTTTTTTCTGTGAACTGAATGACACTTATAGACACATTCTATGGGTGACATGCACAGTTATCAGCTTGAAAATAGGCGGTATATATAGTTACCATTGACCTATAAAGCAGGGTAAACGAATTCTATATATCCTTCATAAAAACACGTCAGTTATCTAAAGACAAAAATAACTTAATTAAAATGCAATTAAATGAGTGTAGTATTAAATTTTTCCGGAAGCCTAAGTTTAGTGCACACCTCTTGTCCCATCCATGCGCGCTACATGTCCCGCCCATCTCACTCTTCTCGACTTAATCACCCTCACAATACTGGGGGAGCAGTACAGATTTTTAAGCTCGTCATTGTGCAGTTTTCTCCACGCCCCATCGTCTTCCCTCTTAGGCCCAAATATCCTCCTCAACACCCGATTCTCAAACACCTGCAATCTGTGTTCCTCCCTCTGAGTGAGAGACCATGTTTCGCACCCATACAAAACAACAGGCAAGATTATTGTTTTGTATACTTTAATTTTCAGGTTCTTAGAAATCAGACGGGAAGACAAAATATTTTGGACTGAGAAGTAGCAAGCATTTCCGGAATTTAGTCTCCTCCTAACTTCCTCACAAGTATCATTTTGATTTGTTATTGTTGTTCCCAAATATTTGAACTTTGTAACCCTTTCAAAGGATTTATTAGCTACCCTAAGATAATTTTGCCCGCCTGTCTTCTGATGACGAGATACTAACATGTACTTAGTTTTTTCTGAATTTACTTCCAGCCCCACTTGTCTACCAGCCTCTAGTAAAACTTCTGCGTTCCTCTTTATTGTATTTATATCGTCCCCCAATAAATTAACATCATCAGCATATGCCAATAGCTGATGTGTCCCGTTCAATTGCAAACCCTCCTGCCTACCTTGGACCTTCCTGATGGCGTATTCTAGCGCAAAGTTAAAGAGCAAGGGAGACAAAGCATCTCCTTGTTTTAGACCGTTCTTGATGAGGAATGTCTCAGATACATATTTACCTACTCGAATTTTGCTGCAGGTTTCATTTAAGCACATTTTTATTAGACCCACTAGCTTCTTTGGTATACCAAATTCAATAAGAATATTATATAGCACTTCTCTCTTCACAGAGTCATAGGCTTTTTTGAAATCTATAAATAACTGATGTACAGTCCCACCGAACTCCCATTTTTTCTCTAGTATCTGACGAATGCAAAAGATCTGATCAATCGTTGATCTGTTTCGTCTGAACCCACACTGATGATCCCCAATAGTTTCATTCGCATATGGGGTTAATCTTGCCAAAAGAATGTTGGATAGAATTTTGTATGAGGTTGATAGCAGCGATATTCCTCGGTAATTACCACACTCAGTCTTGTCCCCCTTCTTATAAATAGGAATAATTATGGATTCCTTCCATTGATGTGGCATCTCTTCCTTATCCCAAATTAACTGAATAAGCTTATGGATCCTCATATGCAACCCTTTGCCACCTGCTTTAATTAATTCGGCCGGAATCTGGTCAATTCCTGGAGATTTATAACTTTTCAACTTCCCAATGGCTAGTTCCCCTTCATCTAAGCTAGGTTCTGGCACCAACAGTTCAGCTGTATGCCTTTTAATCTGTCTAATATCACCAGTATTATGAACATTTAAGAGCTCGCTAAAGAAATTTTTCCACCTATTCACAATTTTTATTGGATCTGCAAGCAACTTGCCACTATCATCCTTTACCAAATTAGTCTGGGGTTGATATCCTTTCTTACAGTTATTAATGCCTCTGTACAGGTCTCTGATGTTTTTTTCCTTATTATTTGTCTCAAGTTCAGCAATTTTGCCCTTCAGGTATTCCCTTTTCTTAGTCCTAAAGGTTCTACTAGCCTCACGTCTCACGTTACATGGATTATCCGCATTTGTTTTGTTTGGGTCCTGCAACCATTGAAATTTTCTTTGCTTCCTTCGATCTATTAATTTGGAACATTCTTCATCAAACCACGGTTTATTTTGCTTTCTCCTGTAGTATCCTAGTTTCTCTTTGGCTGAAATTTTGATGCAGTTTCTGACATTTTCCCACTCCCTGTTTATGTCCACACTTTCATTATCTTCATCCGTCTCTAAAATTTGAAACCTATTCGAAATTTCAACTTGATATTGTTCCTTCGCCTCTCCCTCACTTAATTTTTTTCAAATTAATGTGTTCGTAACACAGCTTTTTTTTTCCAGGTGAAAGGTTGTTAGCCTTACACCCAACCCCCAACCTGGAGGACCTGGGTATCACTCTTAGTCTGGCGCATCTCCTTAGACCTGTCCGGCTTGGGTGACCCTACCATGAGCCGAAGCTCCGGCCGGCATAGCCCTAAGGGTCATTTGAGCACGCAAGACTCCTCACCGGGCAGATTGCCTTAGTATACATTTAGTAATTCTATCATAAAACGTTCTTTTTCTGTGCACATTATTTGTTGGTCAGCGACATGTTGTTTAAACATCCGGTGTTATCAATATTGAACATTTGCATGGAATATTTCAGTAGCTTAGACTACAAAGCGTGGAATACGACGATTGTGAATAATTACATAAAACGGACGTGGAAGGAAGCGGTCGTGGCCTAATTTAAAGTGCTATTCAGGTCTATGCATGGAGGGACAGAGGAAAACCACGAAAAATCTGGATAGCTGGTCTCCGGATCAAGAATAAATTCCGGACCGCCGAATACGAAGCAGAAGGGCTAACCAATCGACCATTATGTGCGGTTTTACGATGCTGCTTCAACTGCAGAGATTAAGTTGATCGACCGAAATAGAAAGATGATTATGAATGCCGTGTAGTTAAGGACTCAGTAGAGACTGTCGTGGCCTATTTAATACTCTTGCTTCGTATTTCGGAGGCCCAAGGTTGAAAACCTTTGCTCGGATATTGGCTGTTCCGACATTTTCTGTACATTTTCACGGTCTCGTCCGGAAAGTTCTAGGATAAACCAGTAACCTTTACGCAGCAACGGCGTCTGTCAGTATCCTTTCCGATTTGTGATACACACATTCCAAACTATAAACGTGTATAGTTGAAAAAGAGCTGTTAAATATTGTCGAACAGCTTCTGTCAGGATAACCGGTAGGTCGGTCAAGATCCGAACTTTGTATTTTTAATACATTCAATTACTTCTACGGCACGAGCTACAAACAAAATATTTCTTGACCTCAGTTGGCACCCCTGGATACATAAACATACGCCTGTTATTATTTCACTGCTCACGTCCCGTGCCGTTTTAACCAAGATATTTTGTGAGAGTTGTCAGATTGGAATTATGTTTCAATATGAACAGGGTACAAGGGCTGCATTTTCATTCCTGTTTCTAGAACATTCTACGTTTTAGTGAATTTAATCACATCACAGCAATTCTCAGAAATGTTAAAATATGAGACGAAAATATATTTCTTCCCAAGGGGATACAAATACAAGACGTAATAAAGTCGATTTCTCTATGTATTCCGTTTACTTTGTATCAAAACTTTTAATTGAAAATAAACAACGTAATCTTTCTTTAATGGTATATTATACGTCAAGTTTCCTTCTGCTGGGGCCTCAAGTCCTAAGAAACTTCATCTCATTAGTCCTAGAGACAGACTACCCTCCGCATTCCTTTGAAGTGCAAATTCTACAGTCTCGAAGCAGAGGTCTCAGTCATTCGTCTATGTAAACTTCTTCCGATGGAGAATTTCAATCAGTAAGAACGCCTTATCATCTCTCTCAGCTCGCAATTCTGTCTGAATGTCCATTCATGTTTCTTACATAATTTTAAGGGCAGGAATGTGGACGTAGTGATGAAATGATAAAGAACTAGGGTAAAGCTCAACTATTTCGTTAAATTTTAAATAAATTTCGATATAAACCCTTAAAGCAGGGCGTATAAACTGTGGTCTGCGGAACATCTTTTGGTCGTGACAAATTATAATTGAGATATTCTTAAATATTTTGTAGGTTTTGGCTTTGATTGAAACTTAATTTATTTACCGGTGCGATTTCAACTTCGTACATAGTTTATAAGGGAGAGTTGAATGGCAGGATTAAATTTCAATTTCAACATGCTGGGAAGTGAAGGGATATAGAGCTAATAGGCGGGAGGACCTCCCTCCATACTCATATAAATCAGCCCTGAAAACGGAAACAGTAAGTTTATTCGAAACGTTGTCATTCACCGATGGCTTTACACGGCGACAGAACTCAGTAGGTTGCCTGATATAAGTGGAAAGATTCTGTTAATTGCAAACTAATTCCAGGAATGATAGTCCAAATTTAGAAGCTGATAAATCTTCACCTGGTCACAAAATTGTCGGTTTTTATGTAATCCAAATAACGCATTCTGAGTTAGATGTTAATAAGATATCTACTGTGAGGCAGATCAGTCCAATGTAAACCGTCATAACCTATGTCCCCAGTTAGGTATCTCTAGGGATCAATTTCATTCAGGTTTTCTGGGAAAATTTTTGTATGCATTTCTTGTAGCTGCCATTCTTTGACCATGTAATTCTCCTGGATTTTATCAGCCAAAAATTTGGTTGACGAATATAAGTAATGACATTCCTAAACATGTAATAATTTTTCTAGCATCCTGCTATTCTTCATCTCTTAGGGCCTGAAATTCTTTTCCTGTTTCCAAATAATGTGAAACCATGTTGGAACCTTAATATGAGAAATCTCTCATCCTGGTAATAATGAACACCGCTAAGAAAGCTTTCAAACCATTTCGCGTAATCCACCTCTTGTCTTTGCCCAGAAGTTAGGAGACCGGAATGAAAAATGCGTGTGAATTATGTAACGCGGGTAAATCGGAGCGGTGGTGAGATAAACATATTTTCAGTTTCATGGAATGCATCGTGTCCATTGGCATCATTATTTCCAGCTGTACAGATTAAATGTTGAAGGCTTAGCCAAAAATATAAAATCTGATTACAGAAAAAAATAAAAATTATCAGTTCCATAAAAGAAAGCTCAGGCTAAGCTTCTGTTTTTTTTCATTCTATAGGATGTACCTAGGACTAGTTCAGGGAAAGTACGCTAGCTTGGTCCATAGGGACATATATCTCACACTGCGAGGTAATTCTGATTAAAATCAATCGGATTTAGATGTTTTGAAATTTAATCGGACCTATACGCTATACAAAGCTACGTTACGCGGATTCTGCGCATAATACCCTCACATTATTAGGTCACACTTCCTACTTCAGACAGGGGCCAAGATACGGACCAGAGAAACAATAAAAGTGTAAAAGCACACCTCAGACAGTCATCGTACCTTATTTTATTCAGTGTTCTGTCTTACAACAGGTCCATTGCTCTGCCCAAAAAGAGCTCTCCAGTTTTCCCTATTCTCAGCTTCTCGTTTTAATTCCTGCAACTTCATCTTCTTTCCTTGTTTCTACCTATGGACGATTAATTAGGCAGTAATTATGTTTGTTGTTTGTAGTATGAAGTATGTAGTTAGTAAATTATAACGACGTTTCTCGACTTTTATCTACTCCAAACCAGAAGTGATCGATTGTTATTATACCAAAAATAATTTGCCAAAATAAGTATTTAACTCAGGGAGAAGCTCACATTAAGCTCAGCTATTCAAGAAATTCTCGGCTTTTATAGAACCAGAAAGTTAATTAACGTGTTCACAAGAGACGGTCCACGGTCTCTATGCTGAGCCATTTAAATTCAATCCATAACTCCCCACCAGATCTGCCTAATGTCAATGTTGATATTTTCCTCCATTAAAGACCAGGTGTTTCAAGTAAACTATTCCCTTCAGATTTCTCAACCAAGATTGTGTACCTATTTCTTACATCCCATTCCGCGCTGTATCTCTAATTCACGTCTGAAAGAGCTGACGGATTTTCATAAAATTAAGTCTGAACACCACACAGCAAAAGGATGCATTTTAGTTACTACAGTCAAGAATACGAACATGGCGGCGGCAGTGGAAGCCACCTTCAAGTAATGTGGAATTCTAACGTTTAGTATGGTACCATAATATATCTATAAATGTATGTGACTTTTGTTGAGTTAAGATGTTGTAGAATGTAATACGAATTAACGTCAGCGTGACAACCGAAATTAGCTTTCGGTTTCATGGAGATAAGAAATCAATTGTCACGGCAAGGCGTGTGAAATTAGTATGGAAAGTGGCTGGGAACAGGAGTTACATAAACATTACGCATTAAAGTTTGAGCCATGTTTTTTGAAAATTACAAAAATGGCTACAGGGCGAATATTTCACGTGTTGCTCGTTATAAAAATTTACAGGCGTACTATTACAAATTATGCACATAAATGGATCACGAAATTGAGTTATTATCGTGACTGAGCATATGAAGAAAAGTAGACGATGTAAATTATTCTCACAAACTACTGCTTTATAAGTGTTCTAGATTTGTGATATTCGACTGGTACAGTGTTCCATTCAAAAATCAGTCCGAACTAAACAGTATCTGTCGGCTTCAGTGACAAATATCAGAAGATAAACGAGTTTGTTACGGTTTCTTTTACCTTAGGAGTAACTTGCAGAAGAACAGCTTTACAGCAGATTCTGAAAATATCCACCCTTTTAAGTGTGTTTCGTAAGACACTGCGAAATGTTTCTGGATCAGTGTTCGCAACAGACAGTTCAATACTGTATTTTAGTATCTCCAAGCTTCGTGGGCTATTCGAGTAAACTCTTTCTTTGAGAAATCCCCATGGAAAGAAGTCTGGCAGGGTAAGGTCCGGAGATCACGGTGGCCAAAGTCCACGCCGAACAATGCGCTCGCAAAATAACGATTTCAGAAAGCGGTTGTTGTGTTTGTAATGCGGGCCGTCGCTATTTCAAGTTGAAACCAGCGATCTCTTTTATTTTCTTCCAACATAGAAATGGACTGCGTCAAAAGATTCTAATACCGTACCATCACTGTGTAAGACAATTATTAGC
>NW_019060761.1:88623-105751 GCF_000696155.1 Zootermopsis nevadensis | reverse complement strand
GTAAACTTCTACCGGATTACATGGCGCTACAACCTAAAATACAGTCATCTTCGGACTCACCGTGCGTCATTATTAAAAGAAATGAAGTGAAGTTTCTTGTACTGCATGTGGGTTTTCGACAAATTACAGTCTGTTTTGGTGGTTTACGTAAGTCCTCCATTACAACCAAGCTCCGTGAAAAGAATAAATGAAATTGTCCAACACACTAACCACTTGACACAACGACGAAACCAACGGCATTACTGAATTCTTGCACCCATACCCCACTGTTGCAATGATGCACTGCTTGAAACCGGTACGGCTGAGAACTTTGTTGCTATACGCGAGAAACTTCTAGAAAAGGCAGATTAATCCCCCAGTGACGTCATCACACGGCCGGCTACCCTGTAGGCGACTGATTGCGACAATAGTTTAAAAAATAAATTCTGAATGGAAACAAACAAGAAGACCTGATCAGAAACAAACGTAGATATTTAAATATTTGAATAAAAATAACAAATTGAGATTTGAACTTCTCATGACGGTGAGTAAGAAGATGGCTGTCTTCTGGGTTTTCCGCCATGTATTCTGGGAGCCTTGATGATGGATCCAGCAAGCACCTCTGAAACGTCGGTAATCTTCCACCAGACTACACGGCGTAGCAACCCAGAAGACAGCGATCTTCAGAAATTATACAAACTAATACTGTAGACCTAAATATTTTGGGCAACTAGACCTACGTTTACTGATACATGTTCTGCTTAAAATAAAATATCTGAAGGCCTACAGAAGGGGAAGAGGAGCAGATACAGAAAACCGATGCAAATGGTTTTAATATTGCCGGTATCAGACGCACAGAATCCGGAAGTAAGATTATAACGTAAATGGAGTCCGTAAAAAACACGAATAGACAAACGAAGCTATATATGTTCTTATTCCTTCTAAAAAATAATAATAATATTCCTACCTACAAAAAACTAAAAACACAAGAAAAATATAATTAGTTAGAAGGCAATAGAAATGAGCAGTCTTGTGTTAATTAATTAATTAATTACAACTGCAAGATTTTAAAAAGAAAGTCCAGTGCATAAATTCCACTTTTCAGCATACAAGTTCTTATGAACCGCTAAAAGTATAACATGAAACATAAACAAGTAACAATTATTTATTTTAATCCGTCTTATCACAATATTTAAAATTTCTTTCAATAATTTTCGTTTTAAGTTTATATATTGGTATACGCATTTTGCTTGACAGTCATTCATAAAATTTTAAATATTGTGATAAGACGGATTAAAATAAATAATTGTTATAGTATTCACAATATGACGCAGTTACACTATCTTATAAACAAGTAACACTGAACTCTTTTACAGAATGCACAGAAACATAATTACGGAATTAGAATGGAGTAACTTGCTGCCTAAACAAAACCACAACTTCGTACAGTGGAATAAAAAGCGGTCGCCCCCTCACTTCATTCAATAATCCTACTCAATATGGGCTGTGCACCTCTCCACAACGCCCGTCTAGCCGGTCTAGCGGCCTAATGAGCACCGTGTCCTTATTGTTTCTTGCTTTGTGTGTTGACACTCTTGTTAAGCAACTGCTGTTGGTCGGATATGAAGAGCTTCATCGGCTCTGCAGCGAGGTTCACATAAGAACGGAGAGCGTGCTTCATTTATGCATCAAAAGAAAATGAACCCAGCGGGATACCACAAAAGACAGCCATTGTGGAAACAGTGCATATCCAAATCAGATACTGTCAAAACATTTCATTAATTTAATGTATGCCTTCCAAAAGCTGCTTTGCAATGAGCCACAAACCACATATGAAAGAACTGATTTTGGCTCATGGACAGACTATGAAAATAAAGATCATAATAATAATTATCATTAAATTGTTTGTTAGTGATGTGCTGACTCAACATTATGGAGATTATGTTTTCTTTGAGGGATGCAGCGACTATAGTAACCAGCACGGTGATGAATCTCTTCCGGTTTAAGAACAATTCTGATGTTAAATACTGTTTCACAGTCATAATCATATCCTCGACTCGGTTAGATTTAATTTTCTCAAGACGACGAGTATAAAGATAACCATCTTCTGTAATACTGGTAGAAATTGTCAGATGTTTCAGATGTACTTACTGCCTCAATAGTCAGGGTTCCCTGATGATGGAGGCACCTCTGAAACGTCGGTCAATTTCTACCAGATTACACGGCCTAACATTCCAGAAGACAGTAATCTTTTTCCAACCACATTCGATGCTATTTGCTCTCTGAAACAGCGTCATAAAATGAGGTAAAATTAATTTCATAGAGCACGTGTGTGTGTGAAGCATACTTTGTTGAAGACGAAGGATGGGTTTCGGAGAAAGGGCAAGGGAGGCAAACTCATCAGCTAACTACTGCTGGATTGCAAGGCGAATCTAAGACGCTCCTTAATTAAGTTACCACAAACAGAAAATGTTTCGTGTGACTGAGACTTCACATCGGAATATGATCTCTCGTGCGAGGATTTTCTCCGACAAGTACAAGCCGGCGCTTGAGCCAAAGAGAAACAATACTTAAAAGGTAGGATTTCAAGTGCTCGTGACCTTCTAGAAACATTCTGCAGCTTTCCAGTTATTTTAACCCTACGAAGTTAATACCAGGAAAACAACTGTTTTGAACGGCGGGGGGCATACGACCAAATCTTCACGCCCACACAAAGCGATATCAGATGCCAACATCCTTTATTGCAGAAGACGGATGCATTCTGGGACGCTGATCCACGTAATATAGTACATACTGAACAACGTTTCTGAGGTTCCTACTGGTTCCATCATCAGGGCAAACATCGTACACGTTCCGGCCGTATTTCACCGCGAGATACGTATTCTCAGTACAAATTGGATATACCAGGTGAGCTTAAGAAAATTACGGATGTAATTGTGAATAATCTATCGTGCCAGGCGAGAATCTAACAGTTGCATTCTCTCGTATGTAGTATTTTCTAAATAAGCTACACCGTTTCTTTTCTCATTAAAACGGTAATTAAAAGTTGCTACTGTAAGCTAAACCTACTTCTTAACGATTTCAAAGCAGGTATAAACTTCTGAAATTAACCAGATCGGCCTGTGCTACTTTATATAAGCGTTACCATCCCTTCAGACAGCCTAACCGTCTATCCGTCCATATGCATAAAAAATTAAAAACTGATAAATTAATTTTAATAAAATTTCACATTGGAGAGTTTTACGAAGAATTATGGAGCCATTTCAATATTATTTTAGATCGGATAACATTAATAAGCAGTTTACATAAGAGCATAAAAATTGCAGACAGTGTTAGCTAGAATACCTGGAGAGGCAGAAACCCGTCCACTCCAAGTTCACTGACCCCAGAAAACTCTGACGTCACTGGAGCTAATTCTTTCATATTGAACGTAATGAATGTCATGCTTTCATGCTTTAAACTGCGTCATATTTAACTTCTTCGAAATTCACTGCTGTTGAGTGCGCTTAGATTAAAAGTTAGCAGCAAATAAGTTTAATTTGATTGGCTGTTTCAATTAGCTGTTAGTGTTCTTTGCTTTAATTGTTGTTCGTTTGTTTTTTCTCAAAAATACGTGACAAAATGATGTGCAGATTTCAACATGATTCCAATAGACCGTACAAAAAATTATAAGCATAGGCTAATTTGACACGCGTATTGAATGCAGAGTAGGCTACCATTGAGGGGTTTCAGAAGAAACACGGCATAAGTGCAAAATTCAACATTCGGGAAATCAAAAAGAAACCTTTCTAGCATTGGAAGCCGTGAAAATGTTTTGACATTCTTATTTTGTGTCAATGCATTTACGTTTGTTGTAACATAAAAACCACAGTTACAGGTATTTACTTCTACAGAAATAAGACAAAAATAAATATGCATAAGTTGTATTATTTGAAAAATACAGTAGTACAGGCAGAAATACACATTTTTACTACACATTTTCTTCTAGACTCACGCTATTTTTTTTTCTAAAAGATATAACCCCCTTATGAGGGCAGGTTTGAACCATTAGGTGGCAAAACAAAACTTAAAATGGCCCATTTTATACTAATATCGTTTTTCTAGAAACTCCTCAATTGTAATGGTCTAATTATATAAAAAAAAGAATTTATCGATTAGCCTAAAAGGGCTCACACAAAACCAGTATGTCATTCAACTGAATTTCCTAACACATCAGTTTCGGTGACCTGCAGACAAAAGCGTCTTGCATTTACAATTAATCAACTGTATTGTATTCTGTTGCATTCAATGGCTCTCAGGAGATGCTGTTCAACAATGCCAGGTGCCTACTAACTTCGTCACGGCCGTATGTCTGTCCGTCTGTATGTATGTATGTATGTATGTAAGTTCTGACGTATATCCGGTTGAACAAATTTTAATCACATTTAATAAAGTGAGGTCTTACTAAGACTATTAGGAAAATGTAATTTTGGTCTAAACTGGGCAGCACGTATGCCTGACACTCCTTTACATGCAGGGCCAACGTATTCTGATAATAATAACCAAATCGTAAAATGTTTCCGACGTGACTATAACCTTTAGAAAAAGTAACTCTCTGTGCTAACTGAAGATACCCTATCTGTTTTGACTGCGCATTTGGACAGGTCTCTTTTATCGAGTCCCTCATCTGTTGTTAATATGCAAATAGTAGTCTTTTGCATATGTATTAACATGTACGGATAATTTATATATTGCCAAAGTACTGTTTACTATGTTGTTATCTTCTCGGTATAAATTATTTAGTATTTACTTAAAATCCATTTTATTTCTAAAAGCTGACTTTTTGGTAAAACAGAAAAACAACGCAACAAGACCAGTACCCGAATTTTAAATCAATAGCAAACTTCGACGGCTGAAACATCATCGTTAAATATCCTAGATGTTACTCTTTAAAATTGCAGAAATAGGACCACTAATTTCATTTTAGTAGCAAAGGACCGCGCAAAAAACGATATGAATTTTAGATAGAGGGTTTTAATAAAAATTCAAATCAAATTTCTGAATAACTGAAATGACATGGGCCACTCATTCCTTCGTTTAGGAGGAAAGTAAGAAAATCAGGAATATGATGCAAGAGTGGAATATGTCTCCAACGCAGTGAAAAAACAACGTGTAGGCTTAATGTTGTTTAAAGGAACAACTTTTAATCGAATATTAAATATCGATTTTGTTCAAGATATTTTTATAACTGTCTAATAGCAAAATCTAAAAGTTTGACACCGTTCGTTGTGAGCAAAATCCTGATCTATTTACATCCATCTTAAACCCAAACAACACGATTTTCCTCAGTTTCTTCTGAATGAGCCCTCCCACCATGTGTACTTGGACATCAAAGTGTGCGTTTTTCAAGTTTCCCCTAATCAAAATTCTGCAATTGTTGGTCTCTTCCACCCTAGTAACACGCGCAGATCATCACAACCTCCTAAATTCAAATATTGTAATGATATTACCAACATTACGTGACTAGCACAACTCTGAAGACCACAAACGGCAGTTGACTGGAAAAAATATAGGATGTAGTGGCAGTGGCTTAACTTAATGTACTGTGCCGTTATTTGCCTTCTGGGACTAAGGAAAACCATAAAAATCCGTCAGGGCAGCCGATCAACAAAACAAAGTTTAAACTCTCAACCTGAACACTAAGCAAAACTCAGCCACATCCTAAATACGACGTATACAAATTCGGAGCGTTCTCTACATAACCTCATCTGCCAAGTCTGTTTACTCATGTACTTCCTTTGAAAGTTTACCATTTTATACGACATGGACTACTGAGGAGGACCTTGTAGTACGTATTTGGTTTCGGACACAACCGTTCCTCAGGGCTTGCGTCGTTTTGAAACGTGTCTCAACTACAGTCGTTAATACCATCCACATCACAGCGTTAGTTCGTTTCTCAACGACATGAGGCATGCTTGCTCTTTGGCGGGTGTTACTACGGCAACGGCCTCTGGTTGCCCGGGTAACGGAACCAGCCTCTAGGGTACTTCACTTGATACACAGAGCTCACTCGCTCGCTAGCTCTCAATTGTACAGTCAGCGCTAAAACCATGTTTTATCTACGGAATGATGCAAATTCAAATGACATTTTCTAAAGCAGTGGTATTCAACCTTTTTTGTTCGCGTACCCCCAGATATAATTTCTCTTCAACTTTGTACCCCCAAAGTTGTTGGTGTATAATTCAAGTTATACATAGTATATAATTTACATCTAAAATAAATTAAATAAATTACTTCCAAAACAATGTATTAAATAATAACTTTTAAATGAGAAAAAGGAGAATCAAGAAATTAATTCTTCCAAATAAATTAAATAAATTACTTCCAAAACAATGTATTAAATAATAACCTATCATATTAAAAATTTTAGCAAAGCAAAATTATATGTTTAAATCCCGCCCAATAGTGTTTAGTCAGGTTCCAAAGCACTGTGTGGAATAAAATAAAACTAGCTGCCCAGATAAGAATAGCATAAAGGAGAGAGAGAGAGAGAGAGAGAGAGAAATGGCGCCCGGTACCCCCGGGGGTACTCGTACCCCAGGCTGAAAACGACTGTTCTAAAGCATCCTGGCAAATGGCCTATTGAAATCATCGGACAAACATATGTATGCTGGTCTCATATCAGTCAGTTGGATTTAAGGTTCTCACGGCGGTCAGTACAAAGATGTCTGTCATCAGGGCGTCGATCGCCGATATAATGCAGACAGTAAGGACCTCTGAAACGTCGGTAAACAATTACCATACTACAACCATCCTAATACCAATAAATACCAGAAGAAGTCACAGCTTAAACCAAAAATATAAACAGAAGTCAGTATAAAATCGTATAGTCGAAACAGAACAGTTCTGAGGTTCGTTGAAACAAATAATGATTTTACTCTTGCATATTTAGACAACCGTTCATATTCCAGAACAACATGTAAGCACCGCCTCGCTAATTAAAGGCTTTTTCGAGAGAATCCGTGTGTAATTGACTCTACACATTACATTAACGAAGTAATTTGATGCATCCGTTCATTTCCGTTGTAGTAAAGTTAATAAATGTAACAATAATAGTAAACATGATGAGAGTAATGTGGCGACATCTTGTGACTGACTTTTTTGAAAAGTTTTTGCGCTAGCATGGCTATATAAATGATTTGGTGAGTTGTATAAGAATAAGACTACATACATCATTTCTTACAAAACGTTAACTGTTATGTCCAGCATATGATGGGATAGAATTTTAGAAGAGACCAGGAATATTTAATACCTTTAGCATAAACTCGTCCGAAATCATCTTGCCAAGAAATTTGTAAAACGTGTGCAATTTACAAAACATCGTTAAATAATCAGTGAACAAGAAAAAAGTAAAGGAAATTATTTTTTATTGAACGCAGCAACGACACACATTAGTAAAGGCTACGTCTTCTCATCTCATTATATACAACAAAACTTGGGGCTATTTTTATTTAATCGAACCTCGTAATTCCTCGAATTGCTACAGCATAGCACTGATGCTTAATCGATATGTAACAAACATCGCGTGTGGCTGTCAGCTGCTTCCAACATGTTTAAACTCGCGGACAAGCAAAATATGACAGACCATTCCGGAATTGTGCGTTATTAAAATTACGTAATATTAATCTATCCTCTGGGCTTAACACATGTTGAAAGTTGTTGACTACAAAATCATATTCGGAATAAAGACCTACTGTAGCCATTACCGTGGCGTGAAGGTCCCCGAAGGGAACAAGACTGGAAAGGCGTTCTGCAATTTGTACAATATATTGCTTCCAAATGCGCTCTTTACAATTTTGTACACATCATTGACTTTAATGTTTAGTTACTGCTTACACAGACCTGCGTTTCAAACCATTATCACTAGAAAAAATTATTAAAATACTTTTTTTAATATTTTGTTACATGTTTACCACATGAAATAAAAGTTTTGATCATAATACCTTCTGGCTGCTCTCTGTTCCACAAATTTTCCACATAGGTTTAAGAACTGATGATCAATACGTACACATCACTCGTATTAAAATCATAAATTATCAATTTTATCTGTGTACTTTTCCCCGTTCTTTTGTTACTTTTTCTCTCACGGTCCAAATACTCTCCTCTGTAATGCCTTCCTGCACTAATTTATATGCCTAAATAAATAATCATACGGCCTTAACCTATTCTGTATTCTTATACCAGCCAGCTCACGTGAGCAACAACACATAATTGTGAAAGAATACAAATACACGCGTACAATATATAGTTGGTAAAATCTCATAACTTAACATTACAAATGATTGGGTAAAACAAGAACGTGAGCTATCACTACTATTAAATCCTATTTACTATTTTAAGTTTATATTTCTAGGGTCTTGAAGGAATTGGGGAGACCTAGCCTAGCCGTCAGGTAGACACACGTTAAACGCAACTGTAAATGCAGTTGTCCCGATACTGATTTTCAAATCATAAGGCGAATTACAAATTTTAGCACACAACTTAAATACAGAATCCGGCAGAGAATACTGAATATTTTCGTTTTCGAATATATTTTGCTCCATTAAGTAAATAAACTTACATTAATATATAAGAGAAATCTTATAAATTAAGTTTAAAGATACACTGTTCACCGGGGTTCGATCCCCGACAGGGGTAGAGGATTTTTCCTCTGCGCCCACACCGGCTCCAGAATCCACCCACCCTCCTATTCAATGGGTACCGGGATCCTTTCCTGGGGATATAGCGTAACCGGACCATGATGCTAACCACTCACCGCCATCTAGTGCCGAGGTCAAGAATAAGTAGGAGCTATACCGGCCCTCCTCCTAAGCGCCTACACGGCGTATAGTGGGACAGCTTTACTTCTTTTACAACAGTCTTTTTCTCCGACGTAATGCGGGCAGAACGTGAAGCTAACACCCCCCCTTCCCGGCTCGAACTACAGGCCTACCTCTTTTTCACTCACACGTCTCCACATCGTGGCGCTCAGTTAAGCACCAGGGATGACTTCAACTTTATATCGCTTGAGCTATGGCCATACTAGAAGCGACGTAGCGGAACCAACTGACGCTGTGACGTTGTGACGGACGAGACCTGAGCACATTCCACTGATAACAGCCAGTGCAGCACAGGCAAAACAATGATTCTCTAAAGATCTGTGACGAGGTTGATTCATTATAAGAATACTATGCTGGACGTTGTCCATTACCCAACTGCTGAAAACCACGACGTTCCAGGAACTGTCTTTACCCCTATGCGTAATTTAACTTAGTTCCTGTATCTCCTAAGTGGAGCATAGAACCTCCTTTCGGAGGTTTCAGTCTTTAAAGCGTGCATTTAAGAGTTGAGTGACTAGCCCACTGACTCTGCACAATTTCTACTCACTCCTGATTTGACTGCCAGAGCCATCTAGCAGTGAAGCAGTGAGTCAGGAGAGACCTGGGTGAGAAGTGGCCGCTGAATTTTGCTTACGAAACATCTCGTATCATGCTCGCAAGTTACCCCCATACGTGACAGTTGTAATTTCTCCAACACATTCTCTACCACTTTTGTTTCTGATATTAGAAGCAGCTGTTGGGTTCATACCCAAGACCTTCCGAGTAAAATGATAGTACGTTAACCACCAGACCACCGCGGTGGTTAGCGTCCGCGCCACCCACGGAGACGTGGTATATGCCTGTGTTATACGTGAAACGGATTGAAGTACTGCCAGACCGGTCGGATGGAAAGCAAACTAGTTTATTTCCTCTCGGTCTGAGTCGGTCGGAGACGATAGCTGTGTGACCACACTTATTACGAGACGAAGGTTTGATTTCGTCCGACTAGTTTAAGGGAAACCCATTCGGTCGGTCGCATCAGCTTCTAATGCAACCACAGCCTAAAGGATGTTTTCCGTCGCTATCACGTGCTATTTGAACAAGGAACGGAGGCAACAGGGCCTGCTCATACCAAACTATCAACAGCTTTAATTCATGACGTGTGGATGTGGTGAATATTTAACGAAACACAAGTCAAACAATGCATTTCTCCACTCCTATTAGCTTTGCTTCTCTGAGTTACAAACTTCTGTGATCGTTTCCGCCCTTAAACTTCAACATAGTACCCACGACACGAAAGAAACAAAGAAACTGATTTGTACGTCAACAAAGTAGCATCATAATGAAACTTAAGTCATAAATAACCAGGGTGTAGTTAGTGTGAAAGTTACGAGACGAGGCGGGGCAGTTTCGGATATGCAGAAAAGCAACAGTAGCCGTCAACAAACTGCATGTTTCAGGATTATGGAAGGACTTTGCTCCCCTTACCGCGAGGTTCGAAGTCACTATTCACAAGAATAGCGTTGCTAGGTCTGTTGCGCTGCGAGTTCTGAGTTGTCTTCACTAGCCTAGGCTCCGCTGTTCGTGTTGCAACATAAAATGATTTTTCTGCGACCACAAATCATGCAGTTTGCTGACGGCCACTATAGCAACACTTAAACACTAGTCCTAAGACAAATAATGGCAAAAATGGAGGCAGTAAGCATCTCTGAAACGTCAGCAAATTACCAGACTACGCAGCGCAACCCATAAGATAACCGTCTTTATACTCCACGCCGTAGTAACCTGCAACCTCTTTGTCATAAGCCTACAAGTGCCTGCTACAGATTTATTCCTAATTTTTACTTTAAAACTCAACTTTTTTGAATTTATAACGCAATTTGAACTTCAACTATTGTACTTTATCCTTATATCCTCCAACTATAACGGACTAGGACTTACAGATCTGTTTGAAGACTTTTTGTATACAATTTCCACATTTCAACTGTAACGACTGATTTTAATATGCCATTTTAACTTTAACACGTCTTCTTATAATCTAGTTTACATGGCGAACAAACCACTTCGCTGATTTCTACACTAATTTACGATGTCAGTTGCGAGTCTTATACGTGCAGAAACGTTCCTTTAAATAATTCTAAAAGCATAAAACGTCCGTCGTTTTTAATTCATGCACGTGTTCTTTTTCTTTGTAAGCCATATGACGCAGTAAGGAAACAAGAACGCTGGGCTGGCTGGCTGTGACGCACAAGCCTACCTGCAGTAAAAGCCCTGAGATATCTCGTGCGTGTCTTAGCAGTGCCGCATCCTTTCCGTTGAAACAGCGAGCGGGTTCCTACCTCTCTCCTTGCTAGCTGCTACATTTAATACTCGAGCCTTTTATGTATGGATGCGATGTGCGAAAAGCTCTGGAGGGGGTTTTGCTTTCACAAGCAACTGATCTCATTCGCTGTGCTGTAGTTTGGGAGGAGGAAAGTAGCATAGTAACTCTTATTGTGGGTGAGTGAGTGCATGGAAGGGCTCAACACACTGTTCGGAAAACTGAACAGCCCCCCCCCCCCCCTGCACGCCTCCTTGAAAGACGTCTGAAGCTGAGGCTTGTGGAAAACACTGACCTCTCTCTGGTTCTGACGCCTAGAACACGAACGGATATAATAAAATTCACTTTCGATGAGAATTTATTCATTTATGGTTGACGCTGTCAGTAATAGATTACATAACGCTGAATGGTAGATAAGTGGGTGATAATAACTGGTAAGGATGTCGAAGGAATGATAATGGTCTAATGCAAGGTATTATCTCGGCATTTGGCCGGAGGGACATGGGTAGTCCACAAGAAATATCAGTCAGAATAGCTGATCTGTGAACCGAAGTTCGAATCCGAGACCTCCTGACTACGAAGCAGAGGGCTAACCACTCGAACGGATGTCGTGTTACTTGTTTGTCATCTCAATACCTGTGAGATTTGAAGTTCTCATTGTGGTGAATATGTCGACGCTGAACATCCAGGCAGAGATCAACGTTTCGGAGTACTGCCTTCATTTTCATGGCTGAAGATGGAGGCATTATGATCCAAAATACCAACATTGGCAACTAAACACTTAAGCGTTACAGATTTTTCCTAATCTTCGTATGAAACGCAGTTGCTTCATACACAGTAACGACGCGTGGTCTTGGAGCACTCGAATAGTGAACCTGCCGATTCAAATTCCTCTCGTAACATGGACGTATTTATCACAGTTCTGTAGTATTCTGTACAGGAAAGAGACCTCAAGCCCCATACAAAGATCGTATAGAATATTAAACAAAATAAATTAAGTAAGACCTTCCACAGCATAACTGTAACTACAAGAGATAATCACCAGAATGTGGGACGTGTCTAGATATGAGATTAGCAATACGCATCACCGTACAAAGCGAAACAGAACGCAAGCGAACGGCAAGCGAGCATGGACGAGAAATTAAATATGGGCTCAGATTTAAAGCATCCGTGTTAAAAAATTGTGCCATAAATTGCAGGACAATCTGTTGTATATGAACTCAAAATGAATAAGATAATCCAGCCTCTTGATCTCGCGCACGCCGATGCTCACTTGTTCTCATTCGTGACGGCATAGATCCCAAGTTTAAAAATAAAGGTAACGAGATGGTTATGGACCAACAGAATTACGCAAACGTGACAGAACTGACAGCAACACAAAGATGTAGATACATGAGCATTTTCAAGTTTTCCCAAATGGTTATATCTAGTAATTAATAGAGTAATAACTGTAATAACTGAAAGACTGCATGACATGTTTCTATGTGTGCTAGAGACTACAAACGTAACAAGGGCATAAAATATCTGAGATGTGCTGAAACTTGGGAGTACTGAAGGTCTATACACGCAGAAATGTTTAAGAAACGTTTATTAATAATTCATGTAATTATCATTTCATTGTCTCTGTAACTGCAGAAATAATTTGGAACTATTTATCAACCTAACCTTTCCGATCAACAAATCAAATTCCTTCCCTTCATCATATGTTTGCTAGTCTTGCATCAAACCCCTTTACAGCGAAGACGATTTAACTATTACACATCCAAGAGTTTTTAAGCGTAAACAACAGGAATATGAAGGGCCACGCACTGCAATAAATTCTACTTTTTCATGTGCCCCTATGTAGAGAAGAAAATAACACAAAATACCATGCATTTTAAAGCTGTGTGATTCTTATACCTTCAACTTTCAGGCCAAAAGAGGAAACATACTTCAACAAACATCAGATCGGACCGGCTTTGGAGTCAATCTCAATACCGGTGCGTATTCTCGAAAAGGGGTCGTTTTATCGTCGAATTCTGTCATTGGCGAAGCAGATAAAAGACTAGAATAGACAACGGATCAGAGCAGACTGGTAAGTGGTATGCATAACACAGTCACTCACAATATTTGATTACTATTTCGTATTTCCTTTCATGATAAAGCCAACTTATGCGTTATTTGTCATTAAAACTACAATACAAACCCCCAACCTCCATCGCTGCTACTACGAAGTTTATTGAGACGAAAGTGGATGATATACGAACGGAATGATACTCGAGGATCAAACATATCAGGGCTTTTCTCGTATTCCTAGATCCAACTAAAGGGTTCTAATCCAGCTTCGTAACTCATAATATATTTTATCCGGAAATTATATGGGTGTGGGGATGATTGAATTCATCTGGCTCAGGATACGGCCAAAAGCAGGCTCTTGTGAACAGGTTCCATTAAAGCCGAGATACGTATTGACTAACTAAGCGACTATGAGCTTAAGAATTCTGCTCCATGGTATTAGTTACGGACTTCTAACTCATTTACCGACAGCCACAGAGATCATAGTCTGCAAACTAATCTCTACCACTGAAAATCTCGGTAACAATTACCGCGTTTAACTGATAAGCACTAAGCCTTAGCATCGCGTAAAGAAGGTGTATAGGGTATATGGAGGTAAATCTCAACTCATTCCAAATCTCTGCATTAACACGGCTGAGCGACCAGGTGTATGGAGCGGTTGCATTGTCTCCAGGCGAATAGCTTCCGACTTCTGATGGGTTGTACACCGAATGGACATCAAAGCAGATTTTAACGTGGCGTGGTGGCGAAGAGGAAAGTCGCTACTCCTGTGAGGGTTCGAACTCCGACCACAGGGCTACAGTGCGTGACCGAGTTTGGTCAAAAAAATTCACAAAACTTTGGTTCAAAGAATGCAGACGCTGGAATGACTTTAGTAAGGAAAAGGGTACTTAATGATTATCTGTAAAGCGGTACATGGGATCTTTCCGAATCTGTTAAAGGAATGTTAAGCATAAAAATGAAATAGCTTTTTCGATGCACTATTAATTATATAGGCCTATAAAGGAATAAATTACCGGGGTAAAATTGCTTCGGTTAGCTGCTCACGTTTTAAAGTTACATTACTTGCTGTAGCTTATACCTTCCTTGTTAACAAGTCAGATGAAGTAACAAGTAATTGATGCAGCATTACGAACACAAAGTGGCTTGTGTAGCGAAAATTAACTGCTAACTGTACGAGCTTCAGAAATTATGCATCGCACTCATTGTGTATGCTCAACAACCTGACTGTATTTTGTGCCCGGCAGAAAGTCGAGTCGACTGAATAACGCTACACCGAACCGCAAGAGGCCAGCCAGAGTCCTCGATTACAAGGCGTTCTTTGCTCGGGGCGAAAATAAGAAAGAGCTACTTATGCGGAAACAGAGTCAACTTGTCCGTCCGTGGCTTGGTATTAGCATAAACTACAGTACGGAGAACTTTCATGAAAATAAAAACTTAAAATAATACTTCTAAAACCACTTAAGAAAATTAGACTTGCCGTTTTACATGATGTCTTAACAAACTTTAATGTTTATAAATTGATATAAATTGCCCTCAATTTGTCTTTATTTATTTATCTGTTTCGTCAATTTGTTATCATTTCTTATAAATCATGCTTACTTTGTAGTTGACCTTTGAAATGTTAAATCAGTACATAAATAAATAAAAAATTGAACTGAATGGAGTTTTTTAACACACTGTTTCTCAACGTGGGACAGTTACAGTAAAACAAATGGATGCTTATCAAGTAAAGTCGACAATATATCGTCTGGTAAGCCGTTTCCGTGTCAAAGGAAGCGTGCAGGACATAAATCGTTCCGGAAGACCTTCGGTGAACGCGGTGGACATTTCTAACACTTAACACAACATTGTTTTTATATGCTGATTTCAATGTAGTCCACATTTAGACAAACAAAAAATGTGTCAGGAACGGTTGTGTGGCTTTTCCATTAACCTGTATATATACTTAGTAATCAGTACGAAATTTCAGGAATTTAAGACTAGAGTAATACCCAGAAGGTTTCTCATTTTAACACTCTTGCTTGAAGGAGTATGGAGGGGACACTTGCCTGGAAGGGAGAATTAGAGGAAGTCCGACATGGCGGGCAATATAAAGCGGAATATTAGCCGAAAGCAAAAATTTCATCAACGGAGCTATTCACATAGTTGCTGAAGGATGGAAGCGTACAGATTGAAACGCAAGAAAGTATCAATTCAGATGACAGCGTGGCGATAAATCTCGCAAAAACACGCGTTTATGATAATATGAATTAAAATGTCGACTGTCGTGAGACATCTGTAACTATTATTCCTTTTTCACATTAATACCTTACGAATAATTTTTACAATTCTACGGTAGGCTTGTATTTATGTGTGACAACCAGACCTACAAATTTTACACAAAAATTATTATTTTTAGTATTACAAATTATAGAAAATTACGATGCCAGACTTTGTTCTACTGACCAATTTCTTTCCATGACGCAGGTTATTATTGAGAAGGCAACAATTAGTCAATAAATCCGCCAAATATAAAGGAACATCAATGTTCATTACCGTGTTAACAACAGATCGTCACTGGGCCCTATCCTGAACCAATTAAACCAGTCAACACCAAAAGTCCCAATTTTATTATATGATCAATTTTATTTTTTGTCTACTCAAAGGTCACCCAAGAGACCTCTTTCTTCCCTTCAGATTTTCAAAAACTTCTCATAGTTCACATACGTGCTATATGCCCTGCCAATCTAATCTTCCTTGATTTGATGGCCCTGATAATATTTGGTGAAGATTAGAGATTATGAATCGCTTCATTATCAAATCCCCTATATACTGCTGCTACTTTCTTCCTCTTAGATCTATATATTCTCCTCAGAATCGTATTCTCGAACACCATGTATCTATTTTATTTCGTTATTGTGAAAGACCCTTCACACCACGGAACAAAAATCAGTTTCTTAAAACACATTAAGCGTTAACAGCTAAAACAAGGGCTTCAGTAGGACTTATATGAAAACAGTATATCAAACTGTTATAGAAAGAATCAATTTCAATTAATTTTCATAACACAAGGATGCATATGCGACAGAACTGCAGTTGTAGTGCCGGAGGAAGAATTGAACAAGGAAACGCATATACGTAAAGTGTCGCAGAGATAAAGTGAAACAATTGCTTGAGGACGGGGTTGAGGGAAATAATACATATAGAAAATAAAGGAAACTAGACAGAAACAATGGTGGCAATAGAAAGAGAAAGGATACAACGCGTCGTGCTACTTAAGGCTGGGAATTCAGAGCAGGATTTATTTGATATGGGTGTAAAGAAACGGCCAGTGTGAAATATACACGAAGTAAGTCTTCCGCAAAGAAATAAAATAACCAGAAACAAAAATGATGATTACCTGCCTGCCCTTTTCAAGTATTCCACGTAATTAAAATAAGGGCGGAGGAAAAGGACAGAATAGTGTATTGCATATCAGTTCAGAATTTTCATATTATTCCTAGCAACTGTGAGAAACCTCGTTTGCCTCGATTTTCATTTATTACAGATAAAAATGTATTATTGAAATGCTAATCACACTAAATATATCACACAGCATACAGTCAGAGAATAATCGTTTTACTTCCTTAAATCTTCAAAATGTGTCAAATACATTTGCATATTTTAAACAGATCTATATTTTATATGGCAAGTAAATATTTTGCAAACGTATGATTTGGGGTTTTCACAGCGGTCCTCATGACGGAGGCAGTATGACCTCTGAAACGTTGGTAAACATCGACCAGACTACACGACGCAACAACCCAGAAGACAGAAATCTTCATACTCTGATGACGGAGGCAGTATGACCTCTGAAACGTTGGTAAACATCGACCAGACTACGCGACGCAACAACCCAGAAGACAGAAATCTTCATACTCTGATGACGGAGGCAGTATGACCTCTGAAACGTTGG